>PVIR01001072.1:0-138239 GCA_004026965.1 Petromus typicus | reverse complement strand
GTATATACATTCTATAGTATATATCCATATACTTCTATAGTATATATATCTATAGTATATAGATATATATACATATATGCAGATATGTATATATAGAGATGTGTATAGTATACACAATATACAATATAGACATGTGTAGTATATACAATGTATATATGGTTGAATTATAAAGATGTTATTAACAATTCTTGGGTCAGATATATTCTTTGTGTGTTATTCTGTCTGGTAAGTAACAGTATTGTCTTTTGCACCAATACTTCAGATGTTTTAGTTGTGTATAAAGTTTAGCAGATTCTCGCCATGTAGCTCCTTTGTTAATCTGGTCACCTACATTCCTGAACATACTAAATTATATTAAATTCATGTCTGACAATTCCAAAAACTAGATCACTTGTGCTTCTTTATAGAGTTTATATTTTAAATTCTTGTTTGTTGGCTTATCTGGTAATTCTTCATAAAATGCTGAACTTTATAGCTAAAAAAGTTTTAGTGGGTAGAGATGATATAACCTTTTACATGGCAGATTGCCCTACCTACGTCCTAGTTGGTAGAGTCAAGGTCCATTGAAGGAGTTGACAGTAATAATTTGAATTTTTATCTCTCTAACAATAACATGATCAAAATTTCAGGAAATTTCTCTGCCTCTGAGCAGGAATTCTACATGCACTTTCTTCACTTATTTATTGCCTGTTAAAAAAACTAAGGCACTGAGAGGAAAACCAGTTTGTTACATGCAAACAACTCACTTTACTTTCAATAAAAAATTTTAGTAGTGCTGAGATTCAAATAGGAAGGGGGGAAAATTAAGGAAATGTGAATCCTGATAAACATTGCCTTCTGTTAATGAAACATTAACATTCTTAGATGGCAAACTGTTATCAGAATTATTTTTATTGTCTTTATGTTTGAGAGATTCATAATAAAATATTTATAGATGAAATAATGTATTGAAAATTCATTTTAAAGTCATCTGGTGGTAAGAGGGAGAATGATGGATTACTGGAGCAATAAGATAGGCTATTAATTCACCACTGTTAAAAATTAATGTTGGGTACATAGATCTTGTTTCTGTGCTCTTCTCTCTGATAAATACTTTAAATCTTCAATAATAACAAAATTGCAAAACAAAAAAGACTTTTCCAAATTAAAACTCCAGTAAAAACAGAACATAGCAGTGATGAATTAAAAAAAAAAGCCAAGAAACTTATCAGCAAAAACTAAACAAATAAAATATTAAAAGTATAATAAGTTGTATAAAAATACACTTAGAAAACTGACAGACACTGAAAGCAATTCCAGGAAAGTCAGCAGAGATAGGAGATGAAGAAAGTTAGACATTTCAAAAATAATAGGAGGGAGATGTTTGTTTCTAGTGATGATGGAGTAGCTTCCCATAAACCAAAAATCTTTTCAAAAACAACTAAAATACCCTGAAGAAAGAAATTTGAATCTTTCAGCAAGCATCAGAGAGAACATGGTCAACTCTGAATGGAAGAGAGGTGATGCAAGGCAGAATGAATCACAATAGTGAGTTGTTTGCATGTAACAAACCGGTTTTCCTCTCAGTACCTTATTTTTTTTAACAGGCAATAAATAAGTGAAGAAAGTGCATGTAGAATTCCTGCTCAGAGGCAGAGAAATTTCCTGAAATTTTGATCATGTTATTGTTGGAAAGATAAAAATTCAAATTATTACTGTCAAGTCCTTCAATGGACCTTGACTCAATGAGGCGGTAGGTAGGGCAATCTGTCATGTAAAAGATGATGCTATATTATTTCATTGTATCATTTCTTTCATTTTTTTAACTTATTAAGGATATTTTGTTATTTGCCCCATGGCATTTCCTCAGTTTTGACTTATCAATGTTGTTTTACAAAAATGTTCTCTTAGGTGCCTTTCCTTGGAAACTGACTGCTAGATAGACTGACAGAATTCACACTGAATTGCAGTTATTAGCAACATTTGACAAGTAATATCTGTGTTATTTATCTAACGTCTGGGTGTCTTTCTTTTTCACATTAACTACCTGCAATGAATATTGCTTGGATCTAGTGAGGAGCAGAAGAGCCTACCAGTCCTTTCTCATTTATTAAGTATAACACTTCTGTGAGAGAAACTTTGCCCAGTTAACTATTGTACACATGGATTCAGTTTGTACAGGAAAGATATTTCTGTTAGTAATTTTTGAAATGATGAGTTTAATGTCTTATATGCTCCAAAGCTGGTACATGTACATATGTAATTGTCAGTGCATACAGTAGACCAATCAATAGTGATATGCATTGATATAATTAAATACTTATGGATTTGAAACATTTTCTATGCTTCCTAGAGTGGATATCTACCGATGTACAGACCCTCTAACCTCTGGCTTCTTACTTCCATCAAGCTGTCCCTGGAATCCTCTGACCAGACCCTACAAATCTTTGCTATCCACCTCAGTGCCGGGAGGGAATATTATTCAGGCACTCTTTGGGGTTTTTGCTTTGTTGCTGGGATCAGCTATTCTCCAAGAATCCTCATTGTTTCTACTTGGAAACCGTACCTAGAGCCGGCGGTAACCTGCCTATGAACTGTTACAACTTCTGTCCTTTCATCATCGGCAAACTTCACCCCTGCCCTGCTCTAGGGTTAGATTAAATGTGTTCTTGGAACCTGAACACTGCATCCAGAAATTTATAAAAACACTCCTTCTTACAAAACTACTACCGTGTCAGACATTGCCCTGGTTTGTGTGCTTGCCACAGGTGACTCAAGACAAGACTACTTTGAATAGTTTAGATGGAGTCCAGAGAAAGAAACTAAAAAGGAATAGAAAGAGTGAGGAAGATAACTGATGAGAAGTACATCATAGAGCTAGTCAGCAGTGCAACAGAAGTCCCTCCCCCCGAAGAAACCCAGGGGAGGGGGTGGAACAGACATTTGAGAGAATTTGCTCTTCTCCCCGTATGTGGCTCAGACAAACTCAGGATATCAGGGACAGATGTCATTTCCCATCACTCCCTTCCTATTCTGGCTTCTGGGTTAGGTGACACTGACAGGTGGAGCGATTCAGGTTTGGGCATTTGGAAATCCTGGCTCCATGCTCCAAAGGGTAGAGGGAGTAGGGACAGGAGGTGAAATGCTGTGGCTGGGTCTCTTGTTAGGATCTCTCAGTGTTACATAATCTCTCACGTGATACATTTTGCACATACATTTCTATGTTATAGATTAATGTTCAACAGCAAATGTTTTTGATGGAAACAGGACTTTCTATGATTGTGTAGTTTATATCAAGATTAAATGGAAAAATGCTCTTCCCAGAGACAGGCACATACTAAAGAGTTACCTGGCCAGAAAGAAATAATGAGCAGAGTCTAAGAATACAGAAGAGACAGGTTTACTTAACACTGCAATGGGTCGGACTCATGTTCAAAGTAAAGATGTCAGGCCCTAATCTTCATCGGTATCCACATTATATAGGTGAGGGTGGATTACAGAAGCAGAATGCTTATCACTAACCGACTGGTGATAGTTCACTTCATCTCTATAGAATTGGTTGTATCAGCGATGCGTCATATAGGTCACATGTTACAATCCAGGCTGCATTCAAGTCTTAAGCAGATAGAGAGTGTTGACCAATAACATTTTACATGAGAATGAAGTACGGTCATGGTAGATAACAAGATATGTCCTTGTAGCATTAACAAGCTGGACAGGGAGCTTATGTTCTTGGCAGTGCAAAGAGGTTACATAGGCAGTTATATGGTTGGCAGCGCTAGAAAGAAAATATGTGCCTACAATAATCATTTATTACAGACTACAGAACTTTGGAGTTAATTCACAACCTAGAGGTTAATTCTATTTTTTAGATTAACCTGCAGTACATATTTTCTTTTCAGCTGCAGGAAGAAGCATGCTGAATGCTGAAGGTTGGGATTTCATCTGCCGGAAGTGGTGGGCCTCTTTAAATGTTTAATGAAGGACCTACATGCCCGAGGAGGTAAGGGAGGGTCAGGACACACAGGCCAACAGGATAGGGGGTGGATGGTCTTTGAGGCCATCATCACCGGCAACGTTAACTTGGCACTGCGGGGTTTTTGTTGTCTTTCTGCTGTGTGTTTGGGCTCCTTTTCTCCTTCTACATTTCTTTGTTGTTGTTGTTGTTTTGAATATTTCAGATAAACATAGCGATCACACTCATCATAGGAAATTTGGCCTGTACATGATATACCTTTCTTTTACACCAGCCTCCTCCCAACACTTCGATTCCTCTTACTCTCCTGATTCCCAAAAGTCCTGTCTCCATTTTTCCCTTTTTAAATTGCCCCTTCTATCCCTTCTTGCATTCCTTTCCTCCTTTGTGTCCCCTCTACATCTGAAACATTAAGATAAATTCTTTGAGGTACTAGGTTTTGACTTTTCATGGTTGACTAATTAACACACAAAGCTCCATTGAGTAGCCCGTTGTGTTGACATCAACTTTTGAACACGTGATACTTCCACTGCCTCATGTGCCCCACACCTCACTCTGAGAAGTAGTGGATGTTAGCAGCTTTCATCTGACGGGCCTTGCACTTATGTCCAAGGAAGACATACAGAGTGCAGGATGAGTGACCACTTTCCTGGGTCCAATCCTCCATGAAGAATGTAAAGCAAAACATCTTCGGCAAGTCTGGCTCACAAATCTTATCCTTACCCTATTTCTAAAGCTCTGATGGATTACGGATCCTGGCAACAACTTTGAAAAAGTCTTCCTTTGTTATTTTTACAGTATATTACTCTAACACATACTAATTAACACTATATAACTTTGTACCTACTTGAGACTGAGTCTTCAGACATGTTTTTTACACTTTAAGGACTAGTGAACATTATTTTTTCATCAAGGTCAAGCATAGAAGAGTTCACATAGATACTCATCTATGAATATTTCATGTACTATAATATTTCATTTATTATAACACTGAGAATATTTCATTTATGATAATACTAGGAATGATAATCTAGCTATACTCTATCAGAAATAAAATATAGTATCTTTGTCTTCCTAGAAAATATAGTTAGAAAAGAATTTACTTATCATTAATTCTATAGTCCCCAGACAGTAGTCTACAGTAATCAAAAATGCTAAGCATTTGTATGGATTTAATGATTAACAAATATCTAAATTATTCTGTTATCTGGTACTTACAATGAGGAGTAAGTAGAATATCACTACCACTTTATTTCAAAATTTTACAGAGGCCATATTAGATTACTATAAAAACATTGCCAATTATTGTACAAACACAGCTAAATAACTTTTTTCCAGATGCTCTGTAAAATTATTGGTGAATCACAATAATATCAGTCACAGATGTCTTTACTTTACTGCTCCCTTAATTGAAAAAAGACATTACCAAAAGTTTTTAGGATATTTAAAATAAAATGAGAATGCTGAATTCCAACACTTCTCTCATTAGTATGAAAATGTTAAAGGGTACATGCTGGGTATGTGTCAAATATGTGACAACTTACAGCAACTGAATCTCCACAATGTAATGATAATCAAACCCTTGGTTAGCACTACACATCATGAAACGCTTTAGAAGTGAACCTTCCTAAGGGTGATGAAAAGTATATATTGTTTCATGTTGCCACATTCTATTCTCATGCTATCACTGTTAACATAATCTTGAAGATGCTTTAGGAAAATAGTTATGTATGAAACATGTCCAGTATGGATACTAGCATTCCACAATCTTAGCAGCTCCTTTTCTCTTCTCCAAGAAGACCAGCTCAAGAAAATACAAAGTAAATACTTCTATTCCTATTTCAGATTCTGGAGAAAGGAAAACTAGTGTGGAAAAATGATACTATTTATAAGCTGTGATTTTTTCCCCTTATGTCTCACTATGTGTTGGTGTCTAAGATCTCCGCATGTCTATTTGTTTTTTACTCTTCTGGTAGAATGTTCATATTTACATCTTTATATCTGATGCCTTGGTATTATTTGATGCTCATTTTCTTTAATCTGTACTGAAAATTATGCTTGAGTCTACATTTATGTTAAGTTTTTCTGGCAAATGCAATATAAAGTTTAAACTGTGGTATCAATAGATGAAAAGCAAAGCATTCCTCATGAGTAATTTTATGCTGTCAAATTCACTCATATTTCTGTAATAACCACTGATTTATGCCTAATTTTTTGTGCACAGGAGTATCAAATACAATGATTAAAAATGCAGGAGAACATTGAAACATAAACTAGACTTACTCTAGTGTTTTGAGGATTACAAAAACTACTTGTATATGCAACTCCTTATTTTTACTCGGCTATTAATATTTTTTAAATTTAAAAAAACATGTCATATCAATCATGAGATTGAAGCATACAGACGTATTTGAACAGCTGTTCTATACAATCTTCCTGGGCTCAGAATGGTTAGTTTATGGTCTTGCTGAAGGGCTCAGATCATCATAAAAAATAAAAGACATAAGCTATAGTGTTTCCTTAGTGAGTCTCTGAGAATTAAATCCTCATGGAGTTTTATAGAAAATTGAATACTGAATATTTAAAACCAATAATCTAAATTGATTTTCCACTTACTCCTACGGCTTTTTTTTTTTTTTTAATCACTAGTGAGTTTTTTCCTGCTTCTTTAGCTAGGCATGTCTTCGTTAATCAATAATTCCTATTTTAACTGTGTGTATGCCTTTATCATCAGTTAAAGGCCAATGTTTATCAAATGATTCAGTATTATTTTATTTGTGTGCCTCCCTCTTAGGCTTTTGTGCCGGATATACAAAGCAATTCCATTATCTGCAGTTACATACATACAACAATCATGACGATAAAATAACTAGCAAGACTATTAGGTAGATATGTTTACAAAATTGTGGCTTTGCTTTTACTTTTCCTATCTTCATCTTAGTTACGAAGTAAAATTCTAAAAGGGTAAGCTACCATGATACCATGTCTTCACCAACTGAAGACAAGTCAGGTTTATACTACTCATTTTTTTTCTCTCCCTTCATCTCACGTCACTGATCTACATACCCCTCGTGAGAGAACTGTAATCTATATTTAGTTGTTTACAAGATATCCACATGTCTGGGATCAGTATTTACTCCAGGATACTGAAAAGAGACTAGAGTGAGCTTTCAAGCCAGGAACAATGAAAATGCAGATTCTTCTCCCAAAATTTCTCTAGGTTACAAGGATTCAAAACTACAGTACTCTCCATCCACAAGAATTCTATTTCCTCTCCTGCCTGGTGACCTAATAATATTGTATATGTTGCTTTGAAGAACATAATCTAAGAATTTCCTTGATGATATCTCCAGGTTGTAACATTCACTATGTCCCGCTGCTTCTACAACTTAAATATTTCATCTTTTCTTCACAACAGTAGGTAATGATCAACCACTCTGTAGGCCACTGTGTCCAAGAAAATTATACAATACTTCATATTAAAACACAAAGGAGGATTATTTATACTCTTAGTGTTGTCCTAGGGTTTTAAGAGGCTTATCCAAAAGCTATTTGTTTTCCTAGGAGGGTGTAACATTTTGAGATTCACTATTTACTCAAAGATTATGATTTTATGAAACTAAATGGCACTATAGCCTAGCAACCAGTAGAGATGCAAATAGTTTCTATCCAGAAGAAAAATCTAAAAGTTAGAATTTAATGCTCTGCAAGACATTACCTAGGTTTGTCTTTAACTTTAAAAGAAAAGATTGCTCAGTACTTCACACACCATTTGAACATATTTAGGATCTTAGAGTGCTGCTGATAAAATAATCCTGAAATGTACTCCTTCTACACTTCCAGAGAAACTGTGTTTTTTACTTTTGATACTATGCTGTAAGGACTATAAAGATTTTGTTTCCACTTTTTAAATTTACATGGCTTTCACAATGTTGCTAGAGTGATACATTTTCAAAGCAACTATGATACTTACATCTTAAGACACTCCAAAAGCTTTTAGGGTAACATCATTTCTAATTTGGGTAACATCATTTCTAATTTGACTTTTATCACCTTCTATTATAGTCACTTAAGACAGTTTTATTTTGTCTTTTTCAGTTCGAATCTTTCACTTCCTTTTCTTAATTGATCACATTAACTCAGAATTCCAGCAAGTGCTTGAAAAGAAGTGAGAGAAAACATCCCTGGCCTCCTCCTAATGTGAGCAGCACAACTCCCAACCATTAATCATGATGTTAGCTACAGGATTTGGGGGATGTTCTTTATGAAGAAGTCTCCTCTTGTGCCACTTTTCTGAAAGATGTTACCATGGCCCAACACAGAATTTTACTACTGAATGCTGCTTTTCCATCTATTGGTATGTTTTTTCTGGCTTTTCTGATTTTTGACAACATGAATTACATTGATTTTTCTCATGCTGAAGGAGACTGCAATACATGGATTAAGCTGTACTTGCTTACAGTAAATAACTTTTATACATTGTTAATTTAACTTGCTAATATTTACTGGGTATTTTTATATATATGGCATGATCGACATTTATGTTTAATTCTCATGTATGTCTCTGTCCAATTTTGGTAATATGGAATCACTAGCCTTAGGGAATGGATTTGGACGCATTCCCTCTAGTTCTGTCTTCTGGGAACACTGTAGAGAATTGGCGTAATTTCCTTATAAATGTTGGATTCAACTCACCAGGCTTCCACCAAGGCCTGATGCTGTCTTTTGAAAAGGTACTAATTATTGATTTTATTTCTTTAATAATTACAGGCTTATCCAGAATTGTCTATTTCTTTTTGCCCAAATTTCAGCAAATTGTGCCTTTTAAGGAATAGGTCCATGACATCTAGTTATCAAATTCAGAACTCAGATTCTGAATAGTATGATTTCATTATCCTTTGAGTATAGCATTTTTTGTGGTGTTGCTATCTTATTTCTGATATTAATGATTTGTACAAAAAGATTCCACATGTAACAGCACATTTAAACCACTAAAAGGTGATAAGAATATGATTTTTAAAATAGTGTACATTCTTTGAATATTTCAGAAATGCTAAGTAGCACACATAATACAGAATAAAACTCTATCTGACAGAATTTTATCACACAAACATCTCTGATACTAGATATTCAAGTGTACCAGAGGATCCTCCTGCCCAAGACTTCCAGTCAGGTCAGTGGAGATGGAGAGTTTCTGTGTTTACAATGACCCCCAGATCACATCAAGAAAACGGATGGAGAAAGCAACGTAAATCTGACTGTAAATCTCACATTCTAAGTTCTTCCATTCTTTCTTATGCAAACACAAACTTGGTAAGAGACCTTTAATTCAGAAGGTATGCCATGTTTTTCCTGCAATCATGAAACAGTTAGTAGATAAGCTAGAAACAAAATCATGCAGCTACCCTGACACTTAACTAGGATTTAGTTTCTTTTTTGGGGGGTACCTGAGATCAAACTCAGAATCTTGCTGCTTGTTGCCAGGCAGTCACCGTCCCAGAGTTATATCCCTGGCCCCAGCATTACTTTATTTTTTTAATTCAAGTCTTTATTGGTACATTATGAATACACATCATCATCGCATTCAACACTGAGACTTTGAATATGACATGACTTCTCATTTTTCCCCTTCCCCCACCAACCCTGCAACTCCTCACCTCCTATACACATAAGCTTTGTTTCCTTTTTTACTACTGTCACATTCTTTTTTCCCTTGTTATTTGTCCCTACATCCTCTTTCCTTTTAAATATTTTCTATTTCACAATATCAACTATATACTAAAACTCATTTACATCTTCATTTTCTCATATCAGATAAAAGATATGATCCCCGCGTTACTTTTAATACAGCTATCTTAGGACAGACACAAAGATAGACAGATACACACAAACACACACACACATACTTCATTCTGTCAAAAAGTACCAGATGTCACCTGGGTGTTACACTGTAGTTCAAGTAGATCAAGCACAGTTTGAATGTCAAGCTTACAATTATTTTTATGGGTATTCAGGAAAAGACACTGAAACAATACAATGAAAAGTTTGTTCTGTGTTTTGTTTGAGGCTTTGTTTTGTTTTGTTTTTTAAGACAAGGTCAGGCCCTTGTGTTTGCAAGGCAGGCGCTGGAACCACTGGCCTAAATCCCCGGCCCTGTTATGTATTTTTTAAATATAACAAAGTCTAAGATTCTAAGATGCTTATATTATTTAACTACTCCATAATTCTTAAAGACGAGCAGCTTTTAACAGACTAGACAGCAAAGACTCTAAAGTACTTTGAAATTCAGTCATCTTACATTACTTCACACATACCTCCATAGGTACACATGGAAGTTTTATAACATTTAAGAAAAATGTTTCAATAGATTATAAATGTTCACCTAAAACTTCACTCACATAGAAGTATGCTTCTCCCAAACCCTCATATTCTTTGTTGATGCATAACAATAACATAACCTCCTTTTAGAATTAAGTAGTGATGAAGATAACAGAATGAAATGTAACAGTGTAAGACAGCTATTTATAGATCAGACATTTGGCTAATATGGTTACAACAAATCTTCTGGCTTAATTCAACACTGGGAAATGAAATTTATAGCAAGAATTTGCTTAGCATTCTTTCTTTCAGACTAGGAATAGTCTGTATATTGCAAAATATGCAAATGAGATTTGTAGATCCTCAATCTTTAATGTAATAGCACAGAAGCAACACATTCATGGTATAATCTACATTGTATCTTATGAATATTTTATTAAGATAAAATGCTGCACTGCCTAATATGTATCTGACATTTTTTTTCCAGTTTCACATATATTAGTTCCTGACACAGAATGGAATAATTATATACAGAAAATTTTAAAATGTGTAAGACGTGGAGCTGAAAATTTTTCAGTGATCTTTTTTGTTCCTTTTGATTACAAATGGTTGTAAAATACTGAATAATAATCAGTTTTGATTCTAGCAGAAATTTTAGAAAATAAAAAATTATGAGAGTTCCCCTTTTAGGAAAAAGTAATTATGTTATATTCATGGTTTATACAATTAAAAAATATAAACAATACCAAATAACAACCATCTACCCCAATTTGTGATTTCATTTTAAATTTATAAGTATTATTTTTTGGTATTTAGCTTATAATAAAGGCCCATCATAATGGACAGGAAATCAGGAAAAAAAAAAAAGGAGAAAATTTTTTCCCAAGTTACGAATTAAAGGTGAGCACTGCAAACCTCCATCTTGTCAATAAAAAGTTGTTTTACAATGAATATACACGAAAGGCCTTTAGGGGGTCACATGCAAGGTAATAAATAATTCTATGGGTCCCAATAACTTATAAGAACATAAATTAGATCTGAGAAATTTGGTACATTCCGAAAGTTACACAGCATAGCAGGATAACTAGTGCAGTTGTCAAGGATTAATGTAATGTTTCAAAATAGCTCGTAGGTTTAGAATACCCTCAACACAAAAATATGACAAATGCCTGAGACAACAGATATGCCAGTTACCCTCATGAAATCATTATACAGTGTGAGTGACATAAGCTACACGAGGACCCGGAGAAGACAAGACACACTGAAAGGTACAGGCAGGTGGTGCACCTATGTCAGAATCAGATGACTTCAGTATCAGAGAATTTCTTCCAAAGGACCTGAGAAATCATAATCCAGAAATCCACGAGAGAGCGAGACATCTAGGAAATGCTTCCTAGCTGGGTGCTCAGACACATGGCTGTAATCTCTGCACTCAGGGAGTTTGAGGTAAGAGGACTGATCGCAAGTTTGAGTCCATTTGGGGCAACTTAGTGAATTAACAAGACTTAATGAAAAGAGGACTATCTTTAGCATGTTGCCTAAGGTGCTAGTGAGAGGGAATAGGTATAATGCTAATTAAAAACTGATTAGAAAGTACAGATATTGAAGGGGAGTATCCCCATTCGTTACACAAAATAATTTTCTCCTACATCATGTGGTGTTAAAAGTTCCAAGTGATGTTTCTGGCAATACATAAGGAATAGAAAGACAATGTAAAATGAAAACATAGTTTGGCTTTAAGAACTTCTGTACTTTTTATAAAATTCTATCTCAAACTTCCCTTGGGGGTGAGGAACCGTACTTCCAAAGTGAAAACCAAACTACAGTAATCTGTCTTTAGCAACCAGCTTTTTAATCTCAACTCTCACCCTAAGTGAGCTCATTTCCTCCCTCACAGTTCCGAGCCCTTTTGATATCCAGCTGACTTCTTAATTAGAATTTGCAGATGTCTTTTCTTACTTGAGACATAAACTTTCTGTGCCTAACTGCTTAACCTACTTATCTACCTGAATGTCCTAAAATGCAACCTGGAGAGAACTTCAGAGTCCCTATTCAATAACTTCTGCCGAGTGCACAAGACAAAGCCAGGTCAATTCTTTTTTAGATCATAACCTTCAGTCTCTATTATTTCTACCTACCCGATACTTCTCAATATCATCTTTCATCTAGAATAGTTCACTGGTACTTTCCTTCCTCTGATTCATCCCATATGCTGTCAACCTCTATGACCTTTATAATGCACAAAAACAGCCTATTAACTTCCAACTGCCTAAGATGGTTATTGTACCACCAGGTTACAAAGCTCCTTAAGATGCAAAAATGGAAGTTTGCGTTCTTCACCATGTCACTTAAAATCGGGCACAACTGGTATCCAGACTGTCATCCCAAGGTCTCTGAGCATCTCTGAACATGGTGACTCTCTGCGTCTGTCTCTCTGAGCATTCTTGTCTCCCATCGCACACCAAACACTGCACATTCAGAGACCACTTTCCAAGTCTGTGTTCAAAGAGCACCTCTTCAGTGACACTTCACTGTCTGCACAAGAGAAGTGTTTCTCCGTTCTCTGCCGTCACATGATCTATTTCCTACAATACAAGGGTTCAACCGAACACACAGAACTGCAGTTATTTCAATGATCTCACATGCTCTTTAACACATGCTCAGTACTGAAAACATTTTGAATGAACAATGAACACAGGAATGAATAAATAGCATTTCACTATTACATAGTAAAGAAATCACTTCAATCATGCAAAAACCAAGCATGGTGTTTAGCATAACGTGGTGCTTAGAACTGGTCTAAAAACTGTGCATTATTGATGCTGCTATTGAATGAACACCAATACTGATGCCCTTTAAATAACAAAAGATATTTTTTAAAATACAAGGATCTGAATAGAAATATATGAAAATATGAACATTAGAATATATTTTGAACATCTCTTGTAATACTGTCAAATGAATCTGCTCACTAACCACTGAAAGTGAACTAAGCAAATGTATGATGTAGAAACACAGTGTGACAGGGCTGGGTGAGGTGGCACGTGCCTGTGATACCAGCACTGACACTCAGGAGGCACAGGCAGGAGGACTGTTGTGCGTCTGAGGCCAGCATGAGCGACATATTTAGTTCTTGGCCAGTCAGAACTACATCGTGAGACTGTCTCAAAATCCAGATGACAGCAACAACAACAGAAAAATACAGAATGAGAGCACAAGCCCAGGGAGGTGTCAGCCGCACTCTCAGTGCGTGTGGCTGATGACTGGCAGGACACTCCCCCTGCACTTCAAAGATGTGTCAGACCCACTTAACTGATGCTCTTATTTGATGCAAGTTACACAGTGAGTTAACAGAAAAAACAGGACTCCTGCTTCAGTAAGATTTTTGGCTCAGATTCTGAAAACCTAGTGAAGCCTCTAAATGTGCTTCAGTATTCAAAACAAAGACACACACTAGAACACATGAAAATCCATTCTCTGTCCGAAACAAGCCTTTAGAATGTGAAGTTTAAGACATGCAATCTGAAAATGGGACACGTTGGTACTTGAGAAAATGGTGTAGACTGAGAGGATACTGTTCACTTTTCCTAGTTTTCTACAAACCAAGCACCAGTGCCTTAGGATGGCAGACACTGCCTCTGTCCAAGGGAAAGGATCGACCTTAACTTTGAAGACACAAGGCCATAAAGATGATGCCTACTTGCCCTTTAATCATATTTCTCCATCACCTCTTCATCAAACTCGAGCATAAAATTATACAAGTTTATTGTGCCTTGTGCTCAGCACTGCTGAATCTCCCTAGACACATAAAACATCATTTCAGTAAACTTGTAGGGTTTTCTTTTATTAATCTGATGTTTATTACCATGGTCTCAGCCATAAGCTAAGCAGTGGTTGAGAAAAGATATTTCTGCATCTTCAATAAGATTAGGGAGGGAACAGGAAGAAAATCCAATCATAAAACTGCTAAATACACTGAGAAGAATCAGAGAGTCAGGCATGTGGACCAACAGTTTCTCACTCCCTTTCAATGCATGTCACATGCAAATTAAAAAAAAAATCATTAACTTTTAAAAAGCAATCAATTAGCCTGGACAGTTTGGCTCCCCTGGTGAAATAGGTTTAATGTTTCTGTGCTACTTCCTCAGATTCTATGATATTGAAATGCTGCCCCTGATATTTGGAGGTAGACCGTTAGGGTAGAAATTTATTAGTGGGATTTATATCCCTTTAAGAAGAGACCAAAGAGCTAGTGTTATGGTTTAGATCTAAAATGTCCCCCATATGTTGTATGTGTTCAGAAGGTGATTGGATCATGGTGGGAGCTCTAGAGCCGAATGAGCTGCTATGAGGCAGAGCCTGGTTGGAGGTGGGTGATGGGAAGGTGTATCCACTCCCCACCCCCTCCCCTTGCTCAGTGCTTCCTGGCCACCGTGGGTTGAGCGCCTCATTTCTGCCTTGGAGCTAGCTGACCACTGACTGAAAATACGATCCAAAATGAAGCTCTCCTTCTTTAAATGGTGGGTATTGGGTGCTGTGTTCCTGACTGGAAAATGACGAAAACAGCTACTACCTCTCTGCCTACTGTACAAAGACATGGTCATCAGTATCCTCGGAACAGAACTCTCACCAAGAGTCCAATGCTACTGGCACCCTGTTCTCAGACTTCCAGCCTCCAGAACTGCAAAAAATAGGTGCCTGATGTTAGATCCACCAACATCATGTTCTTGCTACAGAAATTTATAAAGCTGAATAAGATACTCGGTCTCCTCCTGTCAGCTGGAGGGTCGAAGCACCCACTGGCGCTGTGCATTCCAGCCCACATGGCTGCGTGTGATGGATAGCTAGTTTGGAAGCTTCAGCCTGAGGCTCTGTAGTATAGGGTAATTGGAACCAAGCTTGGACCTGTGCTGTGTCAAACAGCTATAAAATAAACAAATGTATACAGAACTAGGGCCAAGAACAGCTTTAGTCTGAAAGAAGAATAAAATACAACATAGGAAATTATCATGTTTTGATCTTTGACCTACATAGGAGTAAAAGTAAAATAATAGGAATACTTTTAGTATCAATTATTTATTACACAGGTATTTTTGATGGCATTTACACTATTTTGTCACATCATTTTCTATACTGACCCCAAGTACCCGGCATGAGCAAAGTTTCCTGGCGAAAGACACATTTAACCTTTGCCTCAAAGAACTCTCACAAGTAACAGCCTAACAAATATTAGTTCCTGATCTAAATTTATCATAGATCATCATGAATTAACAGGAGAAGAAACAATATCTAACCATCTGACACAATCTCAAGGAAACTTCAAAACTGGCATTATTAAAAGAGAATGCAAGAAAAGTACAAAAGAATAAATTTAAAACAAATTTAAAATACAAAATGTCCTGCAGGAAAAATAATACAGAGCTGTACGATTTTAATAGAAAATGCAATAGAAAGGCTAAAAATGAAGATTCAACATAGATGAAATAAAAAACGGAAGAATATAGATCAGAAAAAAGTTACCTAAAATAAAGAAACAAGGATATGGAAACTTGCAATGTAGTTTTACCGAGAGAGGTGAAAAAGTAGGAACTCCATCAACATTTGATCAAACTGTGAAAGGCCTGAGGTGGGATTCAGTAGGAGAGCATTTCTGGGGCATGATGAGGGTCTGGAGTTGAACTCCAAAACCTCCCAGAAAAAAATCCTAGAAGGAAATCATAATGAAATAAAGAAAACAGACACTGTATCTTAAGCAAATACTTGTAAAAATGTAAAATATTCAAGAAAAAGATCTCGAAATACTGAGAGAAAAATATAGCTTAGCATATTAGTGAGTTTTTAAACAACACTACATGCTAAAAAAAATAGTTGAATAACATCTTTTAAACACTGAGAAAAAAATTAAATCTACAACGCATGGTCATGAAACTGCCTTTCACAAATGAGGGTTTATTGAAAAATACATTTACAGAATAAAAATTATGTTTGGTACCACAAGCCTTGTCCCTTAGTATGAGGTTAAATGGTCCCAGACAGAAAATCTGAGATCTTAGAAAAAATTTTTGAGTAAACAAAATGGTGGTGTTTGTTATATTATCAGAAAAAAATGTCACCAATAATGTCCAGTAATGTCCAATAATGTAAAAATATCAAACTAGAGATAAAGCACTGGAAAAGAGCATGCAAGTGGTTAGAAATCTATGATACTCAAAAGATGACAAAAGCATATTAAATTTCCACCTAAAGATGTATGCACATGAAAATATTTTAAAGACTACATAAAAGCTTGTATTTTTCCAAAAAGAAAATGACCTTAAAAATTAATATTTTTCTAAATTAAAAAAATAATAATTTCCAAAGCACTCTGACATGAACAGTGCCTCCATCTAACTCGGTTAAGGGCAGGAGACATATTTCCCTTCCAAGAGAATGCCAAACGGGTAGACATGTGGCAAAGGACACTTTGAGTACAGAGAGAGAGAGATCTTACAATAATGAAAGATCATGTATTTTAGAAAATATAATGATCTTGCACTCTTGTATGTGATATAGTTCAGATCTGGATGGTTCTCCAACTGGTCTTTGTTAAACCCTTTGTTAAAGACTTTACACAACTTGAATGTGGCGGAAATTCGACAAGGCAGGGCTGGCAGGAGTCTTCCCAATAGTGGAATGTGCCCTTGCAAGGGGGAGTCGGGGACCAGCTTCCTTCTCTGTCACTTTCTTTGTCACCTGACCATGAAAGATAATGATTTTTCTCTGCCATGTGCTTCACCATCATGTGAGTAGATGAAAGCAATGGGGTCAATTGGTCATGGGTTGAAACTTGTAAAACTATGAGGGAACAGTAACCTTTTCTCTTTGTAATTTAATTATTTTATTTACGTGTTAGAGTAACAGACAGCTAACACAGCATCTCACTATATAAAATAAAAGCAGTTTAGCATGCAATGGAGAAATAGACAAATATACAAAGTTAGTTGAAAGCAGTATCGTGAACCTTCAGTTATGGACAGAATAAGTATGACAGAAACAGAAGACTTGATCTTATTAACAAGCAAATTAACCTAATAGACATTTACAGAACAGCTGGGAAAAACCACAGCACAATGCACACTGTATTCTAAGACGTGAGATTCTAAGACATTCACCTACATGGATCATATCAGTAGCATAAAATAAGTCTCAATAAATTGAAGAGAACTGAAATAATGCCAGTATGTTCTCTAAACACAACAGAGTCAAACTGGAAATCAGTGACCAACAGATAATCTGGAAATTTTCTCAAATATCTTAAATTAGTAATACTTATAAGTAACATACAACTCCAAAAAGTATTAATGAGAATTTCATTTGAGCTCTATTAAAATACAAATATATCATAATTAATGAGATATTGCTAAAATAGTTCCAAGTAAATGCATAGTTGTTTACTTTTAAAAAGCAAATGAAATCTAATACCCATTATTTAAGTTTCTACCTGAAGAAGCTCTGAGGAGAAAGGCCAATGAACCCAAAATCAGCAGAAGAAAATAATACAGACGGGAGAAGAGAACAACTAAAGACAAAACGAAGAAGAGTGCAAAAGATCAATGAGACCAGGAGCTGTTTCTTTGAAAATATCAATAAAATGGGCCAAATCCCATGCATACTGATTTAAAAACAAATAATTGAAAACAGTGAGGGCACTGAAAGATGTATCGTCTCTCCATGCTGTGCAGAGATTAAAAGAACAAAGGATGATTGTGAATGTAAGAGTAAATCTGACAACGTTGGTACAATATAGAATTTTTGTTTTCAAACAAATAACTGCATCTGACTCACGAAGAGACAGAAAAGGTCAGTGATTCTACATACAGTGAGTAACTTTCCCCAAAGAAGATTCTGGGACAGAATTCAGTTGCATTCTATCTTACATTTAAAGAAGAAAGAATATCATTTCACAAAGTAGAGAAAGGGAAGACGTTTCTATGGACATTTTATGAAGTCTATGTATTACTCTACATAAAAAGGAGAAGACACTTTTTAAAAATAAATAATAGGTCAATATTCCTTTGAAACCGAGGTGTAAATTCCATGAAAATAAAATTTGGTGATAAACAAAATATAATATTCCTCAACCATAATTACACCATTAGGAAAGGAATTTGTTTAAATATCAATTAATATAAATAACCATATAAACAAATAGTGGAAGAAAAACACGAGAGCTTTTTAAAATAGTCTCAGAAAGTAACAAGAACCAAAACAAAACAGCACTTGCCACGTGGACACCAGACACACGGAGCAAGGGCTAGCCTCCACACTTTCTAATGATGGGGCCTGAATTTTTTCAGTCACACCAGAAGAGCCTACACACTCTTGTTTTATGCCTCAGCCTGTGTACTGCAGCACTCACTCCCCAGCAGAATCAGAAATCCTGTGTGAATCTGGAAAATATCTGCTGAACAAAGCGATGTCAAAGGAGTCTGCAAAACACAATGAACGTAAGTCCACTTTCAACGACAGACTCCATTCACTGCGATGACCAGCCTTGAAACACGCAACCCGAAGAGTACGATCAAGAACTCTTTCATCTTCAATAATTCCCTGGACATTCAAAATGAATGTCTTCCTTCTTAATCCAATGCATATTACTTAATGATTGATATGGCTCTGGGTCAAGATACCAAGGCAGCTTTACATAATATAAAATTGTATTTGAAGTTAGGATGAAAATATGCATATTCAAAAGCTGAACCAGAACTATTATCTGATGAGTGTCTGCTTATCAGCTAAAACAAAAATGTCAATTACGTCTCAGTACACATTTAAATCTCTGGGCCAAGTTTACTTGAACATGGAATTTCTTATGATTCCCAGGTTGAAACAGGGAAAATGGTGAATTTAAAAAGTACTGGGATTTCATGGTTGGGAGCAAGCTTTGAACAAAATACTTTAAAAGCTTCTTAAAGTTAACTATATCTGAATTTTTCTCAATTTCAAGTTTATTAATTTATGTATAGAACACAAGGAATGCGAACAAAATAGTCACTGTGCACTTGCTAATTTTCTTTGATATACATATTTATAATAACAAATTGATCTCTAATTCATCAGTCGCACTGTGGGTTTTTTTGGTGATACTGGGGATTGAACCTTGTCCCTTGTGCTTCCAAGGTAGGTGTTTCCAGGACCACCTGAGCTAAATCCCCAGACCCACTGTGTCCATCTTTAGGAATTTTAAAAGCATAATAGATAACTGTGGCATTCTCATAAGGGCACCTTGTATTTCTACTGCCCTGGTTAGTGGTCCTGGCTATGAATGTTGTATCCCATCACAACGTTCTTTACCCTCTGGTCAAAACAAGCTTATTGTTGAATTTCCTCCATACCTGTACACACCATGCAGGGCCATAGTTTATGCATTTTTCTTTAGGACTCATTCTACAAGGTACTATTTCCATACTGCTTTCTGTCCTCCCTCTGTCCCCTGCTTTCATTTGATGACTTTGGCTGAATACACAATTGCCAGATTGGAGCTCATTTCCCAGAAGTCTGTGGTCTGATCATGGCTGGTGCTGGCTAATACCAAGTACCTTGGTGCAACCTCTGGAAATATTTCTCTGGGATCCAGATGCTTGCTTCGTTCCTCAGTAATTTTCTTTACCTCCTCCTATATCTTACCACCCAGAATGTCCACAGTAGCATCTTAAACCATGAAACTGGGAAGCAGAAATGGCTGCTCAGCACAGTGACCTCCACAGTACATCTACCGAAGAGCATATGTACATATATACGTACTTATACGTACATGTGCCGATATGCTTAAATATAAATGGTATTTAAATGATACTAAAATCATTTATAAGACATGATATCAAATGAAAGCATACAACTTTCTTAAAAATTTGCAGAACTTTAGAAAATATAAACTAGGTTTTTTATAGCTTTTAGAAAGCAGTCTACATTGGTTGTACTACTGAGGTTTGTACTAATTATCAAATATTTAATATGAACATCTATCAGAAAGAATATTACATTGAAAATTTTAATTTATTGGAAACAGGTTATAATATTAATATAAATTAAAATCTTAACTGTATATCCTGGCAAGATTATGCAATATAATTTCTAGAATATTAAAATGCTCTATTAAAAGAAAACGGATTTTGCATCCATACTTTACTGGACTATACATGCAGTCTAAATTACTATGGCACTTAAAAATAGGAGTTTATTTATATAGGCACTCTAAGGCATTGAAAACATTTAAAAAGTATATAGTGCATACACATATTAAAATAAACTTTCTTTGGAAAGGCAATAAAGATGCCAAAATTAAAGTCCTTTCACAAATAGCTGTTCAAGCAATTTCTGAGAGCAAACAATAATTTATGCAAAGTGCAGAGTAAAGAACTTAACTTCCCTGCATTTGTACTATCCAAGGTAAGGCAGAAACAGGCTGGTTACAAATTATTTTGGATTGGGAACGGTGTTCTTATACAAGTGTAACTAACAGAAAGTTCCAATTTTTCTGTTTCCAAACCGGCTGATCTCTATTTCTGCTCTGAAATCTGAAACATAACTGCAAAACAGTGTGAAAAACGACCACTGCAGCACTCGTGAGGAACATAGTCTGCCCAGTCCCTCCCAGTTTCAAACATCGTCATCTAGTGTGGGGTCCCCTGAGGCTAAACAACGCGGGCTCCATAAAGGAAGTGCAAGGCAGCAAGTAAACAGCGGGCCCCTCGGGCCACAGTGATTAAAGGAAAACAAATAGACAAAGACTACCCCCAATGGGGCTGGTTTGGGGCTGTTGAAAACAAGGAAGTGGGGCTGTATATAAGGGCTGAGAGTGCTGGCAATAAAGGCTTCTCCACCATTTCATCTCCTCGTGATGACCCCCGCCCGTGGTTCGATACCAGATGAGGAGATATTTTTCGTGTTTAATATTTTGCACAAAAAGTATTCTCTAATGAGTTTGTATAATATACATATAATTTCCAACAGAAATACTGGCCAAGAGAAGAACTCTGTAAAGTGAGATATAAATCATTATATGAAGTTTGAGCATTAAAATTCAAGAGATGTTCTAATGAGAAAATATCATTAAGAAAGTATTCTAGAGCATGCTCATCTATTTAAAATTAGACTTTTTCCTCTCTATCCACATATTAGTCAAGTCACTGACTTCTGCAAATTTATTAATTTTAGTAACACGGTTAAAACTTGCAGTCCTCCACCCTCGCCTGTCTCTTGTATCCATCAGTGTCTGTCACGTCAATCTACCTGTGGATTTCTATTGTGTCTGCTCGTTCTGCTCCATCTTTCTTATGAATGACAAATTGAACCACCACATTTGGGAAGCAGGTAACTTGGGGCTCTCGTGAGAGCAATTTCTCTAAAGGAACGGAAGGGCCAAGAAGATAAGAATGTCTGAGTGATGAATGGGACGTGAGGAAGGAAGAACGGCGAGTCTACCTCAGTACAGGATTTTCAGACATTTATTTTGATGGCAATCTTGTTAATTGCTACATGATAAAAGATAAAATTCATTGTTTAATTTCATAATTAACCTCGTAGGGAAAAGGAGAGTCAAGATTTAAAAAAAGAAAATAACACAATGCTGACTACACTGTTGAGCTTTGTTAAAGTAGGTACTCACATTGCCTCAATGATTTTTGCTTCACGTAAGTGGATTCCAACAGTGCCATGTTTATAGAAGGTAAGAATTAAGAGAAGTAAATGAGAGGCCACCACAAGCTAGTAATCAGCAACAAGATGCGAGGGCATCTATTTTTATCATATACTTTCCACAAAACGTCACTACCACTGTCCTTAGAGTATCAAGCTGGGTGCAGCTGAGGCTCTGACTTGCTAGGCAGCATTCTCATCTGCCGGTCTTTCACACGACTGTGAAAATGTTTCGCGAAATGGGTAACTTGAAAGAAGAACTCAGCCATGCAGCCTCCCTTGCTTCATATGTACTTTCCCTCTTACAAACAGAAATGATTTCCATGTTATATTTGAAACAGACTCATGGTTTAACTCCCATTTAGAATTAAGATTAAACACAAATACATACACGTAACTCAAAACCTCTCCTTTGCCCGTTTTACTCAGAATTTATAAATATTTGTCAATAAGCAGAGAAAAATAACAGTGGCCGAATTTACATTTGGGCACATAGGAATACTGGTTATGTTTTAATCAAATTAAACAATTATTTTTATCCTTCATCTTTTAGCAATTAGCAAAACTGTCATCAAAATAAGTTCTTAAATATGACATCTTGGGATGCAATAATAACTCCATATTACTTTTGCTAATAAAGCCCTGAGTTTATTTTAATTAATTACCAATTCTAGATTCAGTTCAATTATATATTCCTAAAAACATACGTTTTGCTTATCTTTTCTATTTTTAGCTACCCTTGATAGAGTTAAGCTATGTGTATGAATATAGATGAACAGTCTGAGTGAACTACAGTCTGTTTTGAAAATTTAATGTAAGTTGACATTGCTTGTGGAGTAGAATACTTTTTCTTCTTGTTTAGTCTGGGAAAATCCTAAATTAGTTGTCTTTGCAGTAAGAATCACTGGACATTTCTAAGATGCATGCACAAATACATTTTCATTAGACACCAAAAAAGAGAGCTTTTCAGTAAACAGCAAGACTGAAATTGTAAAATAAAACAATTATATGCCTGTGACCTGCAAGAAAAATAATTTTTCCCCCCAAAATGAGACCAATATATTCTTAATAAACACTAATAATGGAGAGTTAGCATTAAATGCTTACACCATATAAAGAGTACTGGTAAAGATGCCAAACAGAATATAAAATGCTTACTTTTTATTAAATAAGTGCCTACTGTACACCAGACACTAGATGAAGCTAATTAAGTGTGCAGTTGTTTTTTTCAACCTTAAGAGCTTCAGAGTCTAGAAAACAGGTGGGTGTCCTCTCTGCTCTATTGTAAGAAAGCTGACTCAGTGCTGAACCTATTGCAAACGTACCAGGCTTCTCACATCTACAAAGCAACTGAGTAAACAGAGACTTTGGAGACTAGCAAATATAGCACAGCTGGGAGAGACATTTTTATAGGAGGTCATTTTTATGAGCAAAGACCTGGGAAATCATTTTTGAGGGGTGCAAAGAGTTCCTATTCATGATAAAGCAATGAATCGCCAGGCATTTGTGTCATTCTCTTCCCATCTCATCCCTTCCATTCCCTGCACTGCAAACACACCGAGTGCACACAAATTCAAACACACCTGTTGGCAGAGGAACAGCTGCTTCCTCTGTGATGGAGGGGTGGAACAACAGGCAGTTCCTCGTGAGCACAATGTCATCGAGTGCAATATGACCATGGTGGCCTTTCCCGACTTTGCCTTCAAATACGAGCTGAAAGTCCTCATCGCCAACCAGTGGTAACTCTTTTCTCCTCCAAAAATTGCCTTGCTCTTCGGTGAGGTTAAGTAGAACCTTTGTCTGATTTGTGACTGACACTTGGCTCAAGGTCAGGACCCTGGTGCTATTTCCATACATGTGATAATGAAAAATGATCTGCAATTAAGAAAAGAAGCATTGTGTGGGATAAGTACAATGAAATCCACTTTACGTCACGTCCCGTTTCCGAGGGCTACTCATCTGGCATCGAACCATGGGCGGGGGTCATCACGAGAGACGAAATGGTGGAGAAGCCTTTATTGCCTGTGCTCTCAGCCCTTATATACAGCCCCACTTCCTTGTTTTCAACCTCCCCCAACCAGCCCTATAGGGGGTAGTCTTTGTCTATTTGTTTTCCTTTAATCACTGTGGCCCGGAGAGGCCCTCTGTTTAGCTGTTTACTTGCTGCCTTGCACTTCCTTGATGGAGCCCGCGTTGTTTAGCCTCAGGGGACCCCACAATTTTAATTCTATGACAATGTTCTGTCCTTACTGAGAGATACAGAAAGGAGATGGGACTTTCTGGTATATCCTATTGTTCTATGAGTTCATTCACACTGAGCGAAGGCAGGTCAGTCTCCAATCACATTTTGCCTGGTCTGGAAGGTGGGGTAATAAGGTTTGAGAGAGAATTTAACACAAAGAAGGAAACTGAGTCTGCTTCTCTCTGTAGCATCTAAAAGCAAGATTCCTTGAGCCTCTTCTTTGAGGGTATTCCACAAAACTCACATGTTGGGGATTTCGTCACAGTACGGTGTGGAGAGGAGGGACCCTCAGGAAGCGACTGGGTCTGAAGGACTCTGCCCTCGTGGATGGATGAAAGACATTAAAGTGACAGCGGGTTTATCATCACAGAGAGGATAAATCATTTTTGCTCATGTGCCCTCATCTGGCAGAAACACCATCTGCAAGATCCACAGAGCTCCACTGCATGTAAACCATGAGAGTAGTTTCAAAAGGGTTCTTGGCATGCTGGAAATGAAACCTAGAGGAGCAGCCATCAGAATTTTTTCCATGTAAAAAGTACTCAAAAAAGAAAACTAGGGAGATTTAACATTTCAACATGTGCAAGGAGTTTACTAGATTTTTCATTACTGTTATGCTACAACAGAAAGTCAAAATAAATTCTGGAAGAAATAACAGAAGCATTTAAGAACGATAGGAATTCAGAGCTTTTTGGAGTTTTTGTCTTGTGCTCTGGGCAAACGAGAAAATATGATGATCATCAAATAGAAACGAAACACTTTATTGAAATACTAGCAATCATGGTACTGTAGAAACGAATACCAGCAGCCACAACCGTGATAAAAGGAAAACAAATGTGCCTCAAGTACAAAGAATGTCATTAAACAATATATGCAGTGTGCTCTTTCAAAAAGCAGGGACTAAGAAACGTGAACCTTACGAGGTAAGTCCTCAAATGTCCTAGCTGATGAGGCTTCTAAGTATCATTCTATGATCCCAAAGTATCATTTTTATTAACTGACTTTCCAACAAGAACACAGTGCCTATTTATCCTGGGATTGCTGAAACCCAACCAGCTTTACCTACTGTAGTAAGAAATGAAAAAGGCCAGGGGACACCTTGTGGGCAGCAGTGACCCGCACCCAGCTCTGTGGCACCCTCCTCCGTGGGTCCCATTCAGCCACTGATGCAGTCAGCACAGCGCTCTGCTCGGCACTTATTGTATGGTGCAAGAAATGTGGTGTCTTTTTTATATCTCACACAATACTTCTCTAACTTAAAGTCATTTTATGAATGATAGCAAGTTAATATGCAAGTACTTGTCAATTTCTAGAACACTCGGTGACAACACAACCCAATCACAGGGCAGCAGTGGGTCTGCTAAATGCTTATTCTTCTCTCAAAGTATTTCACTTCTTATTCTCATTGTCCAGATATGTGGTTTCCTTTCCATTGATCTCAGTCTGCATTTCCACCTTCACTTACTCCAGAAAAGAGGGGGATTTTAATATTCTATGCTTAATGGTCTTCAACAAAGTGAAAGGATGGAAGTAATTCTGAAAAATCTGTAAGGTGCCTCTGCTTATTTGACCCACACACTTGGTGTATGAGAAACCCGATAACTCTTAACATGACCTTTCCTTGTCACTCCATGTTTAATCTGTATCATAAATATTTATGAAAAGAATCATTCATCATTAAGTTTTTGACATCTCTTCCAAGTATACTTCATTATTCTCCTATAGATGCTTAAAATAGAAGGGACTGTACTTTTGGGACCAGGGCAAAGAGAGATGGATGAAATCCTCAGTTAATACAGTATAAAAAATGTCTCTTCAACATGTGTGAAAGTATCTACATAGAAAAGCTTAAAAGTCAGTAGAATTTTATGTATTTCATGTTTAATATTTACTCATATTTCTAACTGAAACTAAGAATTTTTAAATTTCTAAAGATATATAAAGCTAGATTAATAGACATGGGCTTAGAATACATAAAATCTGGCAGCCTGGATTTTATATTTGAGAAAGTATCCATTAATTTATAAGACAGTAAGATGTATGAAATTTATATTTCACTAAGACTCAATTTGACAACTCAGTTAAAGTTTAACATTATTCTGGGGTGGAGATTTAGCTCAGTGTTTCCGATGGTTCAGATTTCCCCAGTAACCACATACAACAATGTGAGATGTAGTGACTCACATCGACCAGCAATCACTACTACACATAACAATACCAACCGTAGTGGCTTATGTCTATCATCCCAGCACTCAAGAGGCAGAGGCAGGAGGACTGCTGTGAGTTCAAGGATTGCCTGGGTTACATAGTGAGCTCAGGGCCAGCCTGAACTGCAAAGCGAGAACCTGTCTCAAAAAAAAAAGTTTAACATTATCCTGTGACTGATGTTTCCATTCTGGACTGGGGACAATTCTCCACAATGATTACAGCAGGAAACCCTCAGTCTATCAAAAGGATTTTGCTCTGTGAGTTTTGATGAAATCAGGTCCGGATGAAGCAGAAAATTTCCTAGGATAAACTAAAAGTTGAACACATACTAAGACTCCAGGCGGGCAGCAATATGCCAGGAGAGTAACAGTCAATGACTAAAGAAGGCTGAAGTCACACGGTTGTCTGTGAGCCTGACCCAGTTAGCTGAAAACTTCCTGAAGGTAAATGGTTTTCTATTGCAGTTCATACATCAGGAAACACTCAAGTCAGAACACACGCAATCAGGTTTTATGGAAATTGTATATCTCATTATTAATATAAAGGCAAATTTATTTACGTACCAGTTTCTGTCAAACAAGTTTTCTGTGATGTCTCCCCTAAGCACTTAACATACATCTCATGAAAAGGTCCTCTTAGCTCCTGACTTAACCAGCACTAATCTTCTATGGAATGTAAACAACCAAGCAAAAGTAAAGGAAGTAAAAACCCTTGCAAATCGGTAGTCATTATGTTAGCATAAAGCCCTAAAAGCCAAAAAAAAAAAAAAATGTATTGATACTTCTGAAATTTCCCACTTTTTTCAAATTTTCACAAGCTAAAGACTGAGAAATGTTTTCTTCTTGTCTACAGAAATTTTATTTTCATGGTCAAGTTCACTGTTTCCCTTTTCTTGAAGACTTCTTGACTGTTTTTTTCACTTTATCTGTAATGTTATGAGATATTTAATTATGCACTGCCTATTGTTTAATTTTTTATTGGGTGATTATAATAATTAAATAGTGCAACTATTAAACCCTTGAAGAGAACCAACTAGTGTTTGTATGTGGGGTCATTATCCGTGGTTTTGAATAAATGAACCATTTAGTTTTTTAGCAGTTTCCAAACTCTGAATTCTCAAAGACATTTTCCAGAAGATAAATTCTTGAGCATCCGGACTATCCTCTCTTACATTCTTCCTTCCTCTGTGCTCCCTTAACCACTGCAAACTGAGAAAATTCAAACTCCTCTCTGTGGTGGCCCCCATCATTTTGTTTTGACTATATCAGCAGTTGTTACAGTGTGTTGTATACCCATCTCCCATATCTTATCTCCCATACCTTGCAGTTTCTACTTCTCTTATTTATCAACGGACTTGATATCCTGGCTGCTTTCATAGGCTGCTGCAGGTAAAAACTCTTGATCACGATGTAATGGCCAGATGAATTTCCCCAAGTGGTGTCCACAGGGGGCTCCATGCTTGTCTCGGAGCTGCTGCCAGCTCTTAGGTTCCAGTCTAAGTCCTCATCCCGATCCTGCTCCCACATACAGAGGTCAAATTCGAAATCACATCGTCCCCCGAAGGCACCTGGAACATGTTTCAAGGATAGGTCAGGAAAATCTGCTCTTTAATGTAAGCAACTCAGGATCACTACACTTGCTGCGTTATATCAGATACAAATCCTGGCAATGCTGTCCTGACAGCAACATCTGTGTAAACCATCACTAGTTTGTCATATTTTCAGGGCATATGTGAGTTCATTGCTCCACCAAACTGGTCCCAGTATCAAAATTACTGAAAAAACACTTTGGAGCGACACACATTTCACCCCCGAAGTAATTATTCAGCCATTATAATTTATTACTCCTCCTTTCTCTTCACTGCTTCCCAGGACTTGGTTTTTAGGAGGTTTGTTGTTCTGCAAAAGTGTTCAGCTTGGGAAATGTTGCCTAACAACAGTTATCATTAATCATTTTAATTATTTTTTTACAATGGCTACTCATTTTAGTTGTGAAAATTGTGAGACAGAAAAGTAATGTAAAAGATATAATACAAATTAATTTATTATAATTGCAGAAATTAAATATGCTGTGTGGAATGTCAAACTATTTCCCACATGCTATTTTAGATATTTTATTATTCATATTGCTTGAGTTGCTCTTTCTTCTATTTCCTACATAGCAAGAATAATTAGATATCTCTTTACAAGGCTGCAGTTAACTATTAGGTTAACAATGCAAGTGCATATGTTATAAAATTCAGGATTGTGATATAAGAAAGAGGTGTGTCTTAAGAAATTCTTAATCCTTATCTTTAAGTATATTTATGTTACACTACAAAAAATTAAAAAATGACTAATTTGATCACAAGTAGTAACATTATCAAAATTCATTAAAACAGTATTAATTTTTGCCTGAATATTAGAACAATTTAAAACATGTAAAATTATATGCAATATAATGTCTAAAAACAAAAATAACTTGCGAAGAATCAAACTGCAATATGTCAATATGTATTTAGAAAAGACTTTTCTCTTAAAACATTTGAGAAAATTTTTGAGCAGGAGATTTAGCTCAGTGGTCCTGTTGCCTGCCTCACAAGCATGAGGTCCTGAGTCTGACTCCCAGTACAAAACATAAAATAAAATTCTCAAATCTTTAAGGTATTTTTATCTAAATGAGAATAAGAATGATTTGGCCATCAAAATACTAAGAATAGCTCTCTAGCAGAATGGCCAAAGAAAAACAAATAGATATCCTGTTGCCTAACAACAGTTATCATTATAGTCTTCTTAATAAGCAAGAAATCTCTCTGTAGGTCAGGGGTCACTTTCTCTGTTCATGAAGAAGACTACTCTGCCCATGTTTTCTCGGGAATCCCGGAACTTAAAGGATGGCAGGAGCAGGGTGCACCGGGAGGTCGTGTTCACCACCTCCCTTCTGAGTTCTACTTCACTGCACATAGGGCCCTCGGTAAGAACCAAAGGGTTCCAGTGCTCTGTGGGATATAGAACTTACTGAGAAGATGCTTGACAACCGTCAGATGATGCAGATCATGTGCTTTTCCCCCAAGGGAAGAGGAAGGTAGTCACAACAATATGATGTAAACCTGCCTATGTAGGGACATGCTCCAGATCCACTATCTAGCAATTTTCAGGGCAGAATCAACAGTTCTCATGGGACAGGAACAAATGTGTCAATTACACGGCAGGAATGGCCCTGGCAGAGGGTGGACTGGCACTAGAGACGCGGGGACGAAGTCTACACACAAGTGCATCAGTGTATTTACTACAGGGCCTCTTTCCTAAGCTTTTTTAAAATCATGTTTTATTCTAATTGTTGCAAAGAAAATGTATAAAATTTAGACACCATTTATTTCACCCGATATTTACTGACTTCCAACAGTGCGCTGGCTGCTGAAGACACAGCCTATTTGGACAAGGCTGTATTTCTCTCACTTTGTGATCTCTTTTGTTTGTTGAGACAGGGTCCTGCTTTTATAGTTCAGGCTGGCCCTGAGCTAACTACGTAGCTCAGGTAAGGCTTGAACTCACAGCAACCCTCCTGCCTCTGCCTCCCCAGTGCTGGGGTTACAGTAGTGAGCCACCACGCCCAGCACTGTAATGTGTGGTATTGATTGCTGATGGGCGTGAGTCACCACACCTGGAATTGTGATATGTGGTACTGGTATTACTTCCATTTCAATTTCTTAGGGTTTTAAAAATTGTTTTAGCACTGATCTGTTTCCATAACACAAAAGCACTATGATTCATACAAATATGCAAAAACACACAGCCATGCAAAAGCACACCCTATGGATCTTATTTTCCAATTTATGACTTTATTTATTTCTATTTGTCTGGTCAGTAAACCTATTAGATGCATTTTGCAATATGACTCACTAATAGGACTTTCACATTGTATGCTTTATACTGCAAGTACTTTGAAGAAAACTGTGCAATTAAATATTATTCAAAATTTAATCTTTACTCAATTATTTTGATTCAACAATTGGACTAATCGACCTTCATTGCAACATAAATCTTCGTTCATATCTTAGATCTTATTACACTATCCCTGAGAATGCTACTTTATGACTTATCAAAATTCTTAATTAGTTCATTTTATTAGTTCATTTCTTAGTTTGAATACTTTCGCCTTGATCAAAATGATCTTCCACAGATAGTATACACATATCTGTATTCTACTTTCATCGTATTTTCCCTATTGTCTAATTTATCATCACTTATGCATATAACTTAGTTTTCATCCTCTGTATCTCTCTGTGATTTTTCTTTGTCCTGAGAAAGATTTGTGGTCCTTCACAACTTACTATTCTTCTAAAGTAGAATTTCTGCTTAAAATTTCATTCCAGGCTATAACTTTAGGGAGTTTTTGTCTTATCCAAATCATTTTTCTTTCCCCATTCCTCATATAGCTCTCTACTCATATTTATTATAATTCCCAATTTCTCCTATGTTAGGTATACATGACATATATAATTCATGTGTACTAATATATTTTATATATGACAGAGAAAAATATGCCATTTATTTGTTTAAGTAAGTATAATAATTACATTTTGGAAGAATGAGGTCCCTCTGATTTTTCCCATTTTGGTTGTTGTTTTACTATATTCTATGTATTTCAAAACTGAGCTGTTCCCAATGGAATACATGTATTTCCCTTAGCTCCATCAATACTGCTTGTCGGTTTGTGGGGGCCTTACCTCACAGATTATGCACTGTTCACATAAAATTTCTAGTGTATAGAAGAATATCATTAACACTACCTTTCACAATGAGCTTGAACTATTTCTCTCTCTACTCCATCCATGATTCTAACCAATGAAATGTGGACCAGTGTAACAACAGTAACTGGAAACCCAAGCGTGACTTTGCACCAAAGTGAGGATCTTCCTAGCTGCATCACTATCCTGACCCTGCAGGTGAACTGTGGATGTTAGTCGTCATGCCTCTCATATGATTCAAAAAGTATCTTGCTGTCTTATTTTATGCAATATCATCTCTCATGCCACAGAAGCAAAAAATGTAAATAGGTTGACTTTTGTAAAAATGTGAGGGGGAAACTAATCCCCAAGATGTTTACGCTACTAAATACAGAAATCTAATTATTGTTCCATTTACTAGTAGAATTCAGAATTATCGAGAGATGTGTAATATTATTACCTCTTTTGGAGGAGTAGAAACAACATTTAAATTTTTAAAATGCACTTGCCTGAAGATAATCTGAAGGGTATTAATGATGCAAATAACCTGACTGTTTACACTGAGCATACTGGTTTAGAAATGCTCAAAAGTGGTAGAAACTACATCAATAGAACATTACTTGGAATATATAGCAAATCATGCTTCTTAGTTTTTACTGTAAATATCTAAGATAGGTGTCACACACAGTACTATAATGGAAAATAAAAATAACACCATTAAATATGTAAAGTACTTTCTAAACTTAAATTTCCATCATTTCCTAAAACCAACATTTACACTAATTACAATTTCCCCATGTTATTAAATCCAGCAAGTCTCTGAGTACCCAAGTGATTTAGTATTTGCACAGCTGACAATATTATAAACTGTAGAATTATAACTTTCCTTTTTTATGACACCAAGATCTAGTTTTTTTCTCTCCTTTCCAATATACTTGCACTTATTCTGCTTCTTTCTCCTTCATAAGCACCGTCCTCTTTGATCCTGCTGTTAGGTAGAGTTCTCACTTGTACTTTCTTCTCTTCCCCTCATACATACTCTCCCTGTGTACGCCATCGTGATTTTGATCACAATCATATATCACTGGCTCTTGATTTTATATCTCCTGAACAAATGTCTGTGTCGTGCTGCAGACACACACACAGCCAGCTGACTGAAGACACCAGTGTATTAGAAATATGACAAGCAACAGATCAAGAGGCAAAGTCATGACCTTTAAAGTTTTCTTCATCAATTAACAAAAGTGAATGGACCTGCTAGTTCTGTATGTACCCATCACAGAAATCCTCCTGTTAAGTAACCTTAAGACCTATAGATTTACTTCTTCCCATAATTCATTCTTTTCACTGCCACTAAAACAGCTGGCACTGTGTCTGTTGGGAAGAATCCAAAATACTATCCCTGTGATCCTCCGCCTCCAGAGTTGTTCCCTTATGCTGCTGTCACAGTAGCTTCTATTTTTTAAAATCTTTATTGGTACATTACATATATGCATCATGATTGGACTCCATAATGGGGATTTGTACCAACTTAATTCTCATTTTTTCCCCTAGCCCTACCCACCCTACAACCCCCTATATACATAAAACTTGTTTCCTTTCTTGTTATAATATCATTATTTTTCCCCCTTCACCCTATTTTATTTTGAGCATTTTCTATTGCACAATATAGAACATACAATTCTACAACTCATTTACATCTTTATTTTCTCATACCAGAGAAAAGATGCAATATGTACCTATCTGTGACCTATTTATTTCACTTATGAGGATATCCTCAAGGTATGTCCATTTAAGTAGAAATGATTCAAACTTATCATTTTTTATGGCAGAGTAATACTCCATTCTGTAGAAGAACCACAGCTTTTTGATCCAGTCTCCAGTTGATGGACACTTGGGTTGTTTCCAAGATGTAGCAATCACAAATTGGGCTGCTATAAACATGGGTGCACATATGTCACTGTGATATGAGTCTTTTAATTTTTGTGTGTATATACCTAGCAGGGCAATGGCCGGGTCAAATGGGACCTCCAATCTTAGCTTTTTGAGGAATCTCCAAACTGATCTCCACATGGGTTGTACAAGTCTACAGTCTCACCAACAGTGGAGAAGGGTTCCTTCTTCTCCGCAGCCTCACCAACATTTGCTGCTGGCTAATTCTGAAATGGCCGCCATTCTATGTGGAGTGAGATGAAATCTCAATGTTGTTTTCATCTGCATCTCTCAAATAACTAATGATGTTGAGCATTTCTTCATATGCTTCTTAGCTGCTCTTACTTCTTCCTCTGAAAAATATCTGTTCATTTCAGATGCCCATTTTTGAACTGGGTCTTTAAATATCGGTGAGTTGATATTTTTGAGCTCTTTATATATTCTAAATAGTAGCCCTTTGTCTGAGGAACAGCTGGTAAAGATTTTTTCCCACATTGTTGGTTGCCTTTTTGCTCTGTTGGTGATTTCCTTTGCTGTGCAGAAGCTTTTTAAAAGAATGAGGTCCCATTTGTTGATTTCCCCAGCCAATTCCTGTGCTATAGAAGTTTTGTTCATGAAGTCTTTCCCTAAGCCAATGTCTTTGAGAGTTTTATCTAACCTGTTCTGCAGAAGGTTTAGAGTGTCTGTTTTAATATTTAGGTCTTTTATCCACTTTGATTTTAGCTTGGTACACGGTAAAAGAGTTAGATCTAGTTTTAGCTTTGCCAAGTTAAAGCCCAGTTTTTCCAGCACCATTTGTTAAAGAGGCTATCTTTTCTCCAATGAGGATTTTTGGCTCCTCTGTCAAAGATGAGGTGGCTCAGTGTATCTGGAGTAGTTTCTGGATCGTCTAGTCTACTCCATTGATCCTCGGGTCTGTTACTTTGCTAGTTCCATGCAGTTTTTATCACAGTGGCTTTATAGTATAGTTTCAGGTTCGAGTTGTAATACTCCCCACCATGTCCCTGTTGCTTAGAATTGCTTTGGGTATTCTAGGTCTTTTGTGGTTCCAGATGAAAGTTTGGATTTTTTTCTCTAGATCTGTGAAATATGCTGTTGGGATTTCAATCGGGATTGCGTTGAATGTGTAGAGTAGTTTTGGGAGGATAGCCATTTTGACAATATTGGTTCTTCCTACCCAGAGCACAGTATGTCTTTCCATTTTTTGATATTATCTTCTATCTCCTTTTTCAGAGTGCTATAGTTTTCAGAGTAGAGGTCTTTCACCTCCTTTGTTAGATTGATTCCTAAGTATTTTATTTTTTGGGATGCTATTGTAAAAGGGACTGACTCCCCGATTTCTATCTCAGTGGATCTACTGTTTGTATATACGAAGGCTATTGATTTTTGAACGTTGATCTTGTAACCAGCTACATGGCTAAAATTGGCAATTAGGTCCAGCGGTTTTTTAATTGAGTTTTTAGGATCCTCTAGACAGAGTATCATGTCATCAGCAAATAATGACAATTTAACTTCTTCTATTCCAATCTTTATTCCTTTTCTTTCTCTTGCCTAATTGCTATGGCTAATATTTCCAGAACTATATTGAACAGAAGTGGTGAGAGAGGACACCCTTGTCTTGTTCTTGATCTTAGTGTGAAAGGTTTCAATTTTTGACCATTTAGTATGATACTGGCTGATAGTTTCTCATAGATAGCTTTTATTAGTTTAAAACCCAACTCTCATCATGTCACTTGCTCTTTAAAATGGATAAATGGCTCCAGGTTACTCCCAAATTAAAATACAACTTCTCCCACAGGCTGGCAAGTCCTGTAGCTTGTCTCTCTGGACTCATCTCTAGATGTTTCCTCCTCTCAAATTAAACAGTCCATAAAGACTGGACACGAAACTAAGCCTCCGCCCCTCGCCTCTGAGTATGTCTATCACCTCTGTAAGTGTGGTCATCTGAAACTTTGTCTACTCCTTATTCACCCAGCTATTAACGATTCTTGGGCATAATTAACACAAGGCCAACTAAAACAATCAAAGCTAAACTGCCAAAGAGTTAAGTTAGCCCTCCATGCTCTTCCTTCTAAATATTTTCTATTTCATAATATCAACTATACATACTACAACTTATTTACAACTTTATTAGGAGAATGTTGTATAATAGGCAACCAAAAAAAAAAAAAAAGAAGAAGAATATTGTGGTAGCATAATCACAATTGGATTAATGTACTATTTTCTGAGTATTTAATACTTATTTAATGTTTAAAGGAGATTTGATGAACTGAAACCAGCTACTGAAAGGTCAGGGAACAGAAGCTTAAGATCGTGGATATCCCTGCTGCGCTAGCTTGTAGACCATTTTCCTGATTTTGCGACTAAGAAAAGGAAAAAGGGGATTGTGAAGACATGTTATATGCACAAGCAATGGTACTGAGTTTTAATATTTGTTTGATTACTAAGAACAGATAAGGCACATGACATATTATGACCACAAAGACATACCAGGAAAACAGACATACTGATTTAATATAAGGAAAACATTATTATAAGAGGCATCTGAGAACGGAGAATTTTTTATGTGAAGCAGTGTAATCTGAATTTTTAAAAGTATTCAACAAGACTTAACTGTCTCTTTCCATCTATATTTTCTGCCAAACAAAGAAAGTTATAAAATGATTTAACAATTGGTACTTCAACAGTTCTTTCAACAATTTAGCAGATGCTGAGGTAGATCTAGTTCTCACATTTTAATAGAACGGCAAATTTATAAGAATGAACACTCCCACCCAAACATTTAACTGTAATTGAATATAAAAGAATCTTTCAAAGGATCTTAATACAAGTCCCTTGTTTCAAAGACCTTGTATAAACGTCTATAATCCTTTCAAATTCTATAACTCTTTTTATAATTATAAATTCTCTGAACTTCTGACAAATTGCTTATGACATTTACATAAATGAATAATACTTACATCTATTATTTTCCCACTTTCTGTATAATTAAGTGATATTCACAATTTAAAAACTAAAAATAAAATGCTCAACGTAAAATAGGAAGAAGGGGGAAAATGTTGAGATTGTAACAAAAAATAAGGAAACAAATTTTATGTATATGGGGGGGTGGTAGGGTGGGTAGGGCTATGGGAAAAAATGAGAATTAAGTTGTGTCTTATACTGGTACAAATCCCCATTATGGAGTGCAATCATGATATATATATTTAATGTACCAATAAAGATTAAAAATTTTTTAAAAACCTAAAAATATAAAATAGATGAATCAAAGCATCTATTACTGACTAAAACAGAACATATTATAGATGCTATTGTTATTAAAAGAAGGATGCAGAAATTGTCTGAACAGTTCTGTGTGCACAACTGCACAACTTGCACTGAATACACCAAATCCTTATGAAGCACATACTTAATAACAAGTAGCTCATTTAAGTAACTTTATACTTATTAATGGAATATAACTAATGATTTAAAATTTCCTGACAATGAAATGTATAGGCAACACTGGTTTACACAAAGTATTCAAGCCAGATAAAAATACTTAAAATTGTCCATATTTTCTGGTGACACAACTTTCAAAAAACTAAAATTCTACAAAACTGAAATCTTATCAATTAAAAAATCAAAGGAAATCAGGCTGCTATACAAAATTAATTTTAATTCTATATGCTAAAATGAAAGATATTAAAAATATAATGCTAGTGCCGGGCATGTGGCTCACGCCTGTAATTCCAGCCCTCGGGAGGCAAGAGGCAGGAGGATTGTTGTGATGTGAGTTGGAGGCTGAGCTCAGGGCCAGCCTGAACCACAAAGCAAGACCCTGTCTCAAAAAACCTTTAAAATATATATATATATATATATAAATATAAAATGCTACTTATATTTCAGTATAAATTTAATAACACTTGTTCAGGACTTGTATTTTGAAATTTCAAAATAATGATTAAAGAAATAAAATATCTATTAATAAAGGAGAGGTATGCTAGGCTCACTGATGGGAAGACATGATATAATGAGGATATTACTTCCCTCCCAAGTCAATCTACTTATTTAACATAATTTTCATTGTGAAATAGGTACATTTTATGTACATATCATGCTCACACTATACACTGACAATTTGTACCACTATATGAAAGGACTTCTCATTTTTACCCATTTTCCTACATACCCTAAGACCCTCTACTCCCAATACACATAAGCTTTGTATAGTTTAATTTTTATTACCATGTTTCCATTCTATAGAAAAACAACACTTTTTTATCCAGTCTCCAGTATATGGACAATTGTGTTGTTGCCAAGATTTACCTATCACACTGAGCTGCACATATGGGTGCACATATGTCACTGTGATATGAATCTTTTATTCTTCCATATGTATTAATAGCAGGGGAATAGCAGGGTCAAATGAGATCTCTAATCTAGTTTTTTTTTTTTTAGGTTTTTTGAGACAGGGTCTCGCTTTTGTGGTTCAGGCTGGCCCTGAGCTCAGCCTCAAACTCATATCACAATCCTCCTGCCTCTGCCTCCCAAGTGCTGGGATTACAGGCGTGAGCCACCACGCCCGGCACTGTGGTATGTGGTACTGGTTGCTGCTGGGTGTGGGTCTACACAACCAGTATTGTTATGTGGTTACCGGGGAATCGAACCCAGGCCCTTGCGCCTGCAAGACAGGCGCCGGAACCACTGAGCTAACTCCCCGGCCCCTAATCTAGTTTTTTGAGGAATCTCCACATTGAACTCCACAGTGCCTGTTCCAGTCTACATTCCCACCAAGAGTAGAAAAGGGTTCCTTTCTCCTCGCAGCCTCACCAGCATTTGCTGCTGGCTAATTTCAAGAATGTAGCCATTCTTCATGGAGTGAGATACAATCTCAGAGTTGTTTTTCTCTGCACTTCTCAAATGACCAGTGATGTTGAGCATTTGTTCATGTGCTTTGTAGCTGCTTTTACTTCTTCCTCTGAAAAGTGTCTCTTCATTTCAGATGTCCGTTTTTGAATTAGGCCTTTAAATTGGGGGGGGGGTGTAATTTTTTAAGCTCTTTATATATGTTAGATAATAGCCCTGTATCTATGGTACAGGAGGCAAAAATTTTTCTCCATATTGTTGGTTGTCTTTTCATCCTGCCAGTGGTTTCTTTTACTGTGTAAAAGTTTTACAACAGGATGAGATGCCATTTGTTGGTCCCTTCTGCTGGTTCTTGTGATATAGAAGTTTTTGTTCATGAAGTCTCTCCCTAAGCCAGTGTCTCCAAGAGTTCTACCTAAGCTGTTTTCCAGGAGGCTTAGTGGTTCTCTTTTGATATTTAAGTCTCTAATCCACTTTTATTTTAGTTTAGCACATGGTAAAAGAGATAGGTCTATCCTTAGTCTTTGGCAGGTTAGAACTATTTTTGCAGACCAAGTTGTTAAAGAGGCTACTTATCTACACTGAGGATATCTGGCTCCTCTGTCAAAGTTGAGGTGACTCAGTGTATCTGGAGTTGTTTCTGGATCTTCTAATCTATTCCACTGATTCTTGGGTCTGTTACTTTGCCAGTACCATGCAGTTTTTATTGCAGTGGCTTTGTAGTATAGTTTCATGTTGGAGACCATGATACTTCCCCTCCATGCTCTTGTTACCTAAATTATTTTTGCTATTCTAGTTCCCCTGTGGTTACAGATGAACTTTTGGATTATTTTCTCTAGATCTGTGAAACATGTTGATGGGATTTCAATAAGGATTACATTGTATCTATATAGGAGTTTTGGAGTATAGCCATTTGACGATATTGATTATTTCCATCCAGGAACAAGGGATGTCTTTTCATTTTTTGATATCTTCTTCTATTTCCTTTTTCACAGTGCTGTAGTTTTCAGAGTATAGGTCTTAACAAAGTTATATCAGTAAGCTTTGTAAATATAAACTATATATCTAAAAATTATGAAAGTGAAAGGAATTAGAATAATCCAAACAATTTTAATGAAGAACAGTAACTTTAGAGGAGTCACAATATAATTTCAAGTTTTCTTATATCGTTTTCCTTATCAAGATTAAGGTGTCATGTATTCATCAATTTTTTATTTATTTTTCAAAAATTTGAAAACAAGTCATCTTTAGGAAAAAGAACGGTTTGAATTGCCCCACAGGTTTCTGGGTTAGGTTCATGATCTGTTAGCTCTGTTGTTTTGGGCCTGTGGTAAGCTATCCCATCATGTTGGGAGTGTATAGTGGAGCAAGCTGTTTGCTTGGCAGCAGAAGAGAGAGGGGAAAGGAGCATGCTCCCAGTCTGCCCTTCCAGGGGCACGAACCTTGCTTCCACTAAGCCCCATCTCTAATAGTGCACTCCCTTCCACAGCACCGCGCTTAGGACTAAGTCTTTAACTCTTAGCCATTGAGAGGTATTTCAGACCCAAACTACAGCACACTGACATCAAGAAAATAGAACACGAGAACTTTATAATAGCGCCAGACAAGTAAATTAGTAGAAAGTTGCAAAAAAAAATGAAGTGATCAAATTGTTTTGTTTGTGATATGAAAGGAACTGAACAGCTATATGGACAAGAAGACTTTAATACTTTATACCAAAATAAACAAAACAAATATAAACTAAATCTAAGATTTAAACTACGCAAAATTTAGAAGACAAAGGGAACAATATTAGGACGTACAACTTGATGACCTCCTTTAGGCATGATATCAAAAGCATGGTCCTTAAATGAAAGATTAATACATTAGACCGCATCAATTTTCCCTGTTAAGAAAAGATAATCTGAAGCTTGGGAGAAAATACTTCTCACACAAGTATACTCTCATAAATCAATAGTTGAAAGTATTCAATTAGAAAATAGGCAACAAAGAGTTCAACAAGGAGGATGTACAGATGGCAAGAAGTATGGGGAAAGATGCTCAAAACTGCTAAGCATTAGGGAAATGCAAAGCAAGGATTCTACACCATGAAAGACAGTGAAAATAAAATTCCATACCAAATCTTCATAAGGACGTAGAGAAGAGGGATCTTTCACAGACTGTTAATGGTAATGTAAAATATACAGCCACTCTGGAAAGTACTGCCACTGTATGCTACACAGTTACTACAGAATATGACTCAGCAAGAAAAAGGAAAAAAACAATCTTTCATGAAAACTTACATGGCTCTCAAAGGGAATATACTGACAGGAAAAGCAAAGCCTTGAAAAGTCATATACTGTGTACGTAATACTTTCTCAAAAAGACAAACACAGATTAGAAGCACAGTCGTGGTTTCCCCAAATTGTGGATGACAGGAGTAAGCACATCAAGGGAGATCTTTGTGGAGATACAGACTATTGATTTTGTTACAGCAAAGTGTGACAGCTCAGCACTATAGCCAAGTGTTACAGCTCTATGTCACAGCTATCCAGCGGGGTCTGGAGGTGAAGGAACTGAGGATGGCACTTAGAGAGATGGAGGGAACCAAGTTTTGCTAAGTCAGCTCACCCAGAGGAGTTTGGAACCCCAATCCTGAGCCCTGAACAGAAACGGAAGCAGTCATCTTCACTGAGCTTGACAGGGTAGGGGATGGGCTTGTGTATTAGGTGGTCATGCTCACAGAAGCACAGGGCAGATGGAGTTAAAGGAACATCCTGGAAATATTCACCAAGAACATTCTGGAAACGTTAGGTAAGACCACTGTGTACCTCACACAGTTGAATTGCTTTAACACAACATTTTATGGCAAAAATATAGTGGAGGACACATGAAGACAAAGACCTGGCCGATGATGTATCATTTCCTTATCAATTTCAGTGATAACTCCATAAAATTATACATGTAATAACATGCATAAATTTATATACACATATTGAGACAGTGTCCAATTCTTGACTTTAGTATTATACTGTATTTATAAAGCCACCAACAGAAACTGAAAAGCACACAGGATTTTTCTGCAGTATATTTGTAACTTCCTATGAATCCATATAATTTGAAAGATAAAGTAAAATAATAATATTATTCCTAGTTATTGGGTGTACTACCACTGGAAACTTATGAAATAACAATTTATGTTTCCTTTGTACTATATTACACAAAGTAATAATAATAAAATACTCTAAATAGTATCTTTCAAATACTGTTTCCCAGAGTAATTTTTTCTACAGAGTACATCTGTTTCCAAACAGGAAGAATTTTGTAGGCAGGTAACTTGGAAAAACTCCACTGGTTCAATTTAATCATTCAAAAATCTACAATGCAAAAAAAAAAAAAATCTACAATGCATATTACATACAAAATATTCAGCAAACTTGATTTATTCCAAGAGTGGTTGAGGAAAAACTTCTTACACATTACTTCTTCTACCCTAGGGCCAACCTTATTGTGTAATTTGGAAAATTCCTGCCTAGAACATATTATGTAAAACACTAGATTACAAAGAGCAGGATCACTACTGATAATTTTAGTGACAATGAGAAGGTTTCTCAGCCCCAGTTGCTCAGCTACAGCCTGCAATAGGGAATTCATGAAGCTTACAATAGGTGATCCCACACAGGAAGGCTGACTTGTTAACTAAGATACCTGACCTACTTTCTAACTTAATCTCCCAGAGAAAACAAAAGTTATTCCCAGCTCATGGTTAATAATGTCTCTGAAAACGCTCCGGTTTTTCTCAAGGTGAGCTACTGCTTTTATGCAAGCCCATGTTAGAATTCATATCTAAATGAAGATTTCCTCCAGGAGCACTTTGTACTTCACTTCCTCACTAAAGACATGAATGTATATAGACCTGTCTCTCTTACTAGACAAGTAGCTCTAAAACTATTCAGGTTGCATATGACTTTTCTTCGTATTTGATCCAGGATCACTTACATAGGAGGTACTCAAGGTTTACCACATTAAAAATGAAAAAGAAAGATAGTACTAATACAAAAAGCAAAGCAGTTACAAAATACTTAGATTTTTAAATTACTGACTACGAATACAGCATGCGGTCTTCAACTAAGGATGGTTTGAATTAAAATCATTGGACTTCATGATGTGACAGAAGTACATTTGGTAGAAACCATACTTTATTACTTAAGATATTCAGTATGCTGGACATACAGTTCCCAGTCAGCCAAGAAGGAAAACATCCCAGGAGTCAGAAACTGCAGCCCAGTCCTCCCTTTTCTGTCAAAGGGGCTAAACAGAAGCACCTTCATCTTCAGCTTTGGTTCACACTACACTGCCTTCACCCCTTACATCAGGTCCACAGTTGTTACAGCTCTAAAAACAAGCTTCCGCTAGACAGGAAACACAGCCCAAAACATTCAGTTCCCTGTTCCCCTAAACGCCCTGTCAGCAAAGCTGCCCAGCAACCCTCAAATCCTCCCTTCACACCACCTGTACTAACCAATCAGGAGAGACTGTCAAGCTTCAGTTCATCCAATGAGTGGATTCTCAGCCTTAGGATACCAAAGGAGCCTATTGGTACCTTTTTGTGTATCTTGCTACCTTCATCAGGAGTGTGATGCACCCTTGTACAGATTTCTTCGTATTTGAGTGCTCTATTTCTGCAGCAAAAAAATTGAGTCAGACTAACTGGCAACAATGTGGAAGGTAAGTAGTCAATAAATACCTCATGAAGGACACCAGTACTTCAACCACCCATGGAAAACGCTAGTACTTTACTCTGTAGTGTGTTGCTAAGCTGCAGTGATCATTAGGCCAGGTATATCGAGTGCAGTTTTTCCTCATTGATATTTCTAATTTAAAATGGAATTACTGGGATGTAACCTCAAGGTAAATTCTACAGCATTTACAATTACATAGACAGGTTTTCACTCTACAGGGTACTGTCCAGTTATTTTTGCTACTGCTGAGTACAAATTCTGGTATAATAGAGAATTAGAAGGAACACTGAATTTATTGTGATGGAGAACTCACACATATATAGTATAGGTATCTCCAAACAGTGTATGCTATGATCAGAAAACACAATGAACATTTACATTTAAAAATTATTATATTAAAAGACTTACTGTCATCATTCCCTCTCAAAATTATTCCTCTCTCTTTGAGCACACTTACCCATCATTCTTGCCACTTTCTGAAGTGCTTCTGCAATCCCTTTTCCCTGAGTGTCTATTTGGCTGTCTTGGCTTCTCAATATACTGTGGAGGGATTCTCAATATACTGTGGAGGGATTCAAAACATTTATTATTTGTGCTCATTTTGACTTGGGGAAGGGCCAAAAGCTACATAATACCAGAGCTGGTAAATAAGATGCATGAGGATGCTCTGTGATGATTTTATGAGCCTCCCTCTCCATCGGCAGACATAGAACAGCAGCATTCTCCACATTTGGATCATACTCTGTGAAGATCCAAAAGAGAACTTCTGGGACTGTTTCAGCAATTGGTAAGAACAAGGGGTTGTGCTGGAAATGAGGGGGAGTAGTCTGTGAAGTACTGTTGGCAATATGCTTTTATTGAAATAATTTTTAAAAATGTAAATGTTCATCAGATATTTTGACCATATATACATACATACACACACACATACACACACACACACATACATATTAAGTATAAAAAAAATTTAAGAAAAAACTAAGATATAACATCAAATGATAGACATCACAGGTAGGTAAAAAAAACGTCGACAAAATCCAACACCTATCCATGATAAAAAGCCCTCAGCAAGCTAGAAATAAAGGAAACTTCCTCAACTATTTGATGAACTAAAACAATGAAAATCCAAAACCTTACACATAAATTATATTCATAGCTTAAAACCTAGGTACTTTCTCACCCAAAGGTAAGAGCAAATAAGGAGATTCTCACAAATGCTTTTCAATATCACACTCAATGTTTTACCTACTGCAACAAGAAAAGGAAATAAAAATAAACAAAACTGCTATAACATGGCATATTCCTGTATGTACAAAATCTAAAAAAAAAATCACTAACCAAATCTTGGTTTTTACAGTTAACGATAGCTCAGTTTCAGAATACATAATTAATACACAGAAGTCAACTGCTTACCCCTATCATCAGTGAACAAGTGGAATATGAGATTAAAAACAATATCATTCATACTAGTACCTCTAACCAATAAAATATGTATTTATCTAACATAATATATGATTTTTAGGAGGAAAACAGTAAAAGTAATGACAAAAGAAATATAAAAATAAAAAATATATGGAAAGATTTTCCATGTTTGAGGACATGAAGATTTAATTTTATCCAGATGTCAAATTTTTTACAAGTGCAATCCCAATAAAATCCCAGCAAATTACTTTGTACATACTGACCAGTTGACCTTAAAACAATGTATGAAGAGATAAGCAATTGAGAACAGGTAATCAAATAGTCAAGAATAGGTCAGAAGACTGACAATACTGACTGCAAACCTTGCAATAAACATTCAATAATCAAACAGTGTGCTGTTGCACAAACAAAGAGATCAATGCTAGACAGAAAGACAGACAGACAGAGATAGATCAATCAAGGGGAATACAGGAACCGAAACGGAGCCACAGAAATATATTCAATTCATATATGAGAAAAAAGTAAATCCAGAGAGAAAGACTCATTTTGGTGCTGGAAAAACAGACAGTCGCAACTAAAACAACTCTGTACCCTTTGTAACAACTAACAACAGAGAATAAACCTCGATGTAAAATACTAAACTCTAAAAATCCTGCCAAATGACATATGAGAAAATCTGGATGATATTTTGTTACAACAATACCTTTTCAAATAGAGCATCAAAGGCGTAATTCATAAAAAAATAATTCACAAGTTAAGACTTCGTTAAAATTAAAAACTACTGAAAGACATAATAAAATAAATTAGAAGTCAAAACACATACCAGAATAAAATATTTGCAGAAAATACAGATGATATAATCTATGATAGAATTCAGTAGTAATGTTCCCTGATACTGCCCTAAGTGAGTTGGAAACTTATATCCACAAAACTCTACAAATGTATGTTTGTGTGTGCTTTGTAACTGCTAAAACTAGAAGTAACCAAGATGTTGTTCAATCGGTGAATAACTAAATAAAATGTGGTATAGAAAAACAGTAGAATATGACTGAGCTCTTCCGAGAAATGAGCTTTGACAGATCTGAAAAGACATACAGTAACTTTAAACGCACACTAGGAAGTGAAAACAGGGACTCTGAAGAGCCTGATGACTGCATGGTGTCAACTTGCTGATAGAAAAGGAAAAACTATGGAGACAACAAATAAGATTCAGAAGTTGTGGGTGAAGTAGAAGAATGTACATAGAAAATAAAAAATACTTCAGGACAACGTAATTATGTGGTGTGATTATGATAGTGGATGCAGGTTTTTGTGCATTAGTCAAAATGCACAGAACATTCAAAATCAGGCACAAAATGAAGTAAAGTATGGATGTCTGGTGATAATGACATAGCTTGCTTGGTTCATTGTACCAACTGTAATACTCTGGTTGATGGTGGGGGAGACTATGGAGCATGAGGCATACGGCAAATCTTTGCAACTTTCATTTAATTGCATTGGAAGCAATCAACTATATTAAAAATAAAAACTAAAAAGACATTTTACAGATTAAGAGTAAATATTTGCAAAAGTTATGTATTTGGCAAGTCAAATATCTGAATTATAAAGAAGTGATACAACTCAACAAAAGTTAAACAATCCTATAAAAATAACCATAAAAATTTAATAGATATTTCTCCTAAGAAAGATTTTAATAGATATTTATTTCATTAGTCATCAGGGAAATTCAAATTATAGCTGCAACTATAACTGCAGCTGCAACTCACTAGAATGGCTACAATAGAAACAATATAAAAGGAAAATAACAAGTGCCACATCTCCAAGAATTTGCTTAAATTTTTCTGATCCAAAAACATACTTGCTATGATATTTATATGCACAGACACACACACACACACGTATGTTTATTTCTTTCTGGCTGTGTATCCAACTATCTAGAGAAAGTATACTTTTTTTTAATGCAACTATAGAGTGAGAGAAAAAATACTTTGTTGATCTATATTATGTATCTCAAACATTGCCTGAAACATAATAACTGCTCAATAAATAAGCATTAAATAATTTTATTTCTCTATGTTTTTAGTCCTTTGATTCTTGACAGGGTTTTGAAATTTTTATCAGTCTTTTAAAATTCTCTCTGTCTTAAGTTTGAGGTCCTTTTCATTAATTTGCTCTGGCCACAATCTAATGACTTTCTAATAAACAAGCCTATTAATTTAGATGGCTACATTAATTATATTAATACATATCTTCATAAGATTCCACAACTCTTACTATGAACTGTTTTACTTTTTTTTACAATATTTTCTATTTTTACTGCAATTTGGGGGGAGAGATTATAAGTTATTTTCAAATCCTACCAACATAGATTTTCTAGTTATAGTCTTATTAATTTTCAGCCTATCTCAAAAGATAAACTTTACGTTCCTTTAATCTACCAAAAGTTTTAAAATTTGCTTAACTTTAAAAATATAACCTTTTTTCTTCCTAACTAGGTGTTTTGTGTGTTCTTAAAAATAACATATAGCTAAATTTGGTAAACAGAACTACATATACCCATAAGTTAATCAAATATACTGCACCCTTATTCATCACAATGCAAAACTAAATTATTTTGCGAATGTTCCAGACACACCAAGTGGCACATACAAATTAATTTGCTAACTAAAATGTACAAGGAAACAAGAAAATATGATTGTATTCCAAAGGATCCAATGGCGTTAAAATCAAACAAGACTTATAGCTCTTATAAATAGAAATCACCTTCCCTGTCTCTTATATTTTAGAAATGTTATTAAAATTAGGAAGCAACAAACAAAAGTTTTGTCTTTTTCTGATGGATTTGATTTCAAGGCCTACAGGAAAAAAAAACAAGTATTTTTGTATCATAATTGTTTACTTTTCTATAAAATGTGGTCTATGTCTTCAAAAAGAGGGTGTTTTCCCCATTCTTAGTTATTTCTAGATGGTGCATTTCTACCTAAGGATATTACAAAAGTTTCTCTACTTCTTATAGATGTTTAACCGCTACTTAGAATTTTTAAAAGGAGGCTTTAAACTCAAATACTTGGTTAGTTGCCAGCTAAACTTCTGAAATGTGTTGCTATGGTGATTCTTTTAATTTTTTTTCTTACTATTCTTCTGGGTCTAATTAGAACATCAGAGTTTATAGCACATGAAGGATAATAACACCACTCATAATTCTTGTAGCAGATTCTACCCTTCTATAATTAAAACAACATTTAAGACCAGTAGGCTGGGAATACAGTTGAATTTTTTTTTTTTTTTAGGTGTTTTGAAACAGGGTCTCGCTTTGTGGTTCAGGCTGGCCCTGAGCTCAGCCTCCAACTCACATCACAGCAATCCTCCTGCCTCTGCCTCCCGAGTGCTGGGATTACAGGTGTGAGCCACCACGTCCGGCACTGTGGTATGTGGTACTGGTTGCTGCTGGGCGTGAGTCTCCACACCCAGTATTGTATATGATTACCACGGATCGAACCCGGGTCCTTGCGCTTGCAAGACAGGCACCAGAACCACTGAGCTAACTCCCCGGCCCTACAGTTGAATTTTTAACAACAAAAAATAAGCAATGATATGTAAAAAGAAATCATTCTTATATAATAAGATCGATTGCAAAACTGCAAGTTACTTTTAATATTTTTATTTACCCTAAAGAATTGAAGGAGCTTTCCTTTTCCTATGTATTACCTAGAAATAATTCAATTTTCTCACTCCACTGTTGCTGAGATGAGGAAGCCCACTAAAAACTTAAAAGTAATTTGGTAAACAGCAGTTTACCAAAAAGCACTTTCTGGTAAAAGGCACCCTTGAAAAGTCTATGATTAATTCTATCTTCATAGTTCACATAAAAATTACTCCAGTAGGAAGTAACACTTATGATACCTACACAAAACTTCCCAAACACAGAAAGTCCTAAAAATATTCAGGATTTTGGAGTCTGAATTAAAGCCACTAAAATATTTAGTCATAAATAATGGAACATTCTATGTACAGAAATATTAAACCATATATCTAAGAAAGATAAATTAGCAACATTACAAAAATTCAAAAGTGTAATATCTGCTTAATTTAATAATCTAATAGATATGTGTGATATTAAAATGAAAGTAACAATGAAGAAACCACAAAGATATTTCATGCAGAAATTAACCAGAATTAAGCAGTGTCTTTTCTGCTTAGCTCTGAAGGTTTTGTGAAGGTGTAGAAAATTAGTAAATAAAAAGACTGTAAAAGTTGTAAATCCTATTGAATTATAACATTTTATTATACTGAAATTATCTTTGATATTCCAGTTTGGGTTTCTGAAAGCAAATAATACAGAACTGTAATCTTCCAGCTGAGGAATTATTATAAGTGATAGTGGAATAACTTGTCAGATTTCTCTTTGACAATTTATATGCATCTCATTTGTGACGAAATGATTGAGAATTTAACTCCAATCACTTCATACCTACACAAAACCATATTGGCTTTAAATAAATTGTATTACTCAACTAAGTATTGATAAGGAGAAAATTACGCATGTGATTAGTGAAATCTCCTTTCTGGAATCTGCCAGTACCACGGACCGATACTCGGTTTAAGTCAGGAGAGGGAACGCCTTGACTCACCGCAGATGGAGGGGGTCTCATCGGAGTCGTCAGCACAGTCATTCACAAAGTCACACAGCCTGTCCTCGGGAATACAGTGCTTGTTAGCACAGGAGAATTCCTGCGCAGTACACTTTCTGTCCGGACTGGGCAAGGGGGAGCAGTCTTGAAAGGAAACATCATCTACTGCTACATCGCCTATATAGCTGACACCACGTTTTGCCCTGAAGATGATCTAAAAAGTGTATAAAACAAAACAACAACAAAAGAAAACCTAGTTAGAGTTGAAGGCACCAATTAAGAATTTCAATCAGGAACAAGGAGCAGACACCAAACACATCAAGTTTCACAGATTTAAAAAAAGCCATCACAATAAAAGTAACTCAAGAAACCTGAGGTTTTCAAAGATCTGTGCTTTCTTCAACACTTCCGAATGCGCGTGCAGCGACGTGGCTGCCTCTATACAGATGGGCAGGACAGGCAGCCTTGGAAGTGGGCAGGAGTCACCAGCTCCCTGCTGCTGCCTCTGCCAGCTCTCCACTTGTCTCCAACAAGCCCTGCCCATTTCTGAGAGCCACATCACCTATGCAAGCAGAGTGACCATTGGTCTGCTTAAAGTACCCAGCGAGAGAAGGTACATTCCTCAGAACTGTCCACCCCAATCATGGGAAAGTTAAAACATCAAACCTCCACATCACAAGTTTGTTTGTTTGCTGTTTATTTCATTGGCCATATCTTTGGAATTGAAGCGATTTTGATTTGCCTTTGATGAATGCATGCAATGGACATAAATGTGACGCACCCTATCACTGACAATGTTAGTAGAGCAGCAGTGATTTAAAAAAAAATAACAGAATGCACCAAAATTTTCAGAAAGTTTACAATACCACTGCTTAGAATAACACTGAAGACTGTTTGATAGAACAGAAAAAGTTACGTGGTTACTGCTATCTGGATAATATTTGCATATGTGACACAATGCTTTAGGAAATCAGAATATGAAAATTTCACTGATTATCTGTTAACTTGGTTTTCTCCAAAATTCAGTGCAATCTTATTAACCAGCCATGTTTAAATGATCAAATTCTTATTCATCAATGTTCTAGAAAATGTTAGCAGGAATTCTACTCATGGTACTATTGAATATATGACTGAATGCTCAAGAAAAGTACCATTCATGACACAGTGTTTTTTCAGGTAAAAGGATCTAGGTCAAATACTTCAATAAAAGTTGGAGGATGATACATCATAGTTGTAGTATAGAAGACCTGTTAATAAAAATCTATCTTTGCCATTTGGTAGTTATATAACTAGGACACATTTCCCAACTTTCAAGCATTTCTGTATTAGAATCTATGAAATGGAAATTTCTCTTTTATATATTTGTAAGGGATTATTGTAAAAGTAAACAAGTAAATAATTTGAAACTCATAAAAAATTGTTAAACTTTTTATAATTAGGGATTTCATTTAACATTGAGGGTTTCCAAGTAAAATTATGTGAACTTCCCATGGCTTTTTCAGAATGCAATTTCTAAAAAGTATCTTACAGTTTTGCTCAAGTATCAGAGACACTTGTCTTTCGGAGGCAAAAGAGGCAACTGTGCGAACAGAAACACGAGGAGCAGCGCAGTCAGGCTCCGCTGTCCCCTCTACACAGGGCAGTGTCTTCTGCACCAAACAGGTGGCCAGTAGGATTTACTGAGTGAACAAGTCAAACACATGAAAACACAAGTGCTCGCAAGCTGGTAATATGTGTCTTTAAGATTCAAATAACATGAGGACATTTCGCTGTAATAAAATTTCAATCTGCAAAACATTAGAATCTTAGAAAAACTCAGTAATTGATTTCACTGGCTAAGATACCCTGTAAGATTATTATATGCATAACTTTACCATGTATATATTCTATGTGCATAGAATCAGTTAACATTTCCTTGCCTGGGATGAGATCATTTGTGTAGCAGCAGCAGAACTCCCTACATATTCTTGCTAAGGACTCTTCCTCTTGTAGTTTTAAAGTCATAGAGAGTCGACAATTGGATCATTTTTTTTATTTTTTGAGACAGGGTCTCGCTTTGTAGTTCAGGCTGGCTCTGAGCTCAGCCTCAAATTTGCAGCAATCTTCTTGCCTCTGCCTCCCAAATCCTGGGATTACAGGCGTGAGCCACTACACCCAGCACTGTGGTATGTGGCACTGATTGCTGCTGGGCATGAGTCTCCACACCCAGGATTGCTGTATGTGGTTACCAGGGATCAAACCTGGGCCCTTGCGCTAGTAAAACAGGCTCCGGAATCACTGAGTTAAATCCCTGGACCTGACAACTGGATATTTTAATAATAATTCCATGATATTCCAGACCACTGAACAGTTATCCAATACCTATTAATTTTGGTTTCACTTTTTATCTTTTTATTTTCAACAAATGTTTCACAAGAAAACCAGGCGTTCCAGTAGGAGGAAAACTATGTGGATTTATTATACATATCATCAAAAGCAAAAGGGTGCCAGGTACAAAAACAAGTGTATCCAGGCTTGCTTCCGTTGAAGCTGAAGGGGCTGGGTTGGCAGGGAAAGTGAGAATTTGCTGACCACTTCAACCCACTGGGCCACCTGAGATGAGTGTACAAAAGAGTAGAGACACACCACGATGTCTCAAAGTGTCACATCCCTTCCAGCTAGTGAGGAGTTGCTTTAGATTCATAGAATTAAGCTCCAGGCAATTAAGATTAAGAAGAAAATGCTACATAAAGAGTTCCGGGTTCTCTGATTCTCAAAACCTTAGCATATTTTTTTATATAATTCCTCTCTCTCTTTTTTTTATTCATACATGGTTTCAGCAGATATGATTCTATACATCACAGGGAGCTGGTAAATGTACAAAACACATCATAATTCCTTTAACTTTCCTTCCCCCCACTCTCCCACCTGCCATCTCGATTCCCTTCTCATTTCCAAAACATTTATCTCCCTGTATTATCCACTTTTATTTTGCTCTTTAAATTATTTAAACTTTGGGTTTCTCGTATAAGGAAAACTGTGTAATATTTAGGCTTGTGTGTCTGATGTATTGCAGTTACCATTACGGTCTCAAGGTGCACTCATTTACCTACATATGACTCAAATTTATTCCTGATGTCACGCTGGCCCTGCACTGTGTACAGGTACTGCATTTTTCCCATTCACTCACCTGATGATGGCCACAGGAGCAGCTTCCAATGCTCAATGATTATGAATTGTGCTGCTGCGGGGCTGGTATCACTGTAATATGTTATTACCTTTCTAGGAAAACACTTAACAGCTAAGCTATATTTTCCAGGCAAACCTCTCTGATTTCCTAATAACCAATAAAAAATAAAATGTATACATAATACCGTGGCCACATAATTATTTTCAATTTAAACATCTGGATCGATGTATTATTTGAAACTTCCTTTAATTATTAGACATGCATTATCCTTAACCTGCTAATATCATTATAACTTATAAGAATTATGCTAGTGCCTGCCAAAACACTTACAATCATAAAAAGCCACTACCCTATAATAAGTTTCAGTAACAAAATATACTTTTAAAAGACTGCCATTAAGTCATATTTGAGATAATTTTATTATAGTCTCCAAGTATATATTTGCAAAATCATAGGACTTGTTGTAAGGAATAGAGGAAGTTTATCATTCAAATCAACTCCTCTGAGAAGGATGAGTGTCTGCTGGAAAAAGGCATATGGAGTGGTTTTTTTTTTTTTTTTTTTTTTTAGGTTTTTTTGAGACAAGGTCTCGCTTTGTGGTTCAGGCTGGCACTCAGCTCAGCCTCAAACTCACATCTCAGCAATCCTCCTGCCTCTGCCTCCTGAGTGCTGGGATTACAGGCGTGAGCCACCACGCCCGGAACTGTGGTATGTGGTACTGGCTGCTGCTGGGCGTGAGTCTCCACGCCCAGTATTGTTATGTGGTTACCGGGGAATCGAACCCGGGTCCTTGCACTTGCAAGACAGGTGCCGGAACCACTGAGCTAAATCCCCGGCCCGCATATGGAGTTTTAAGTGCTGTGCTTTCATACATGGTATCAATTGGGAGGAAGAGGACAGGAAAATTTTGAGTGGAGGAAATAACTTAGTATGAAAAACATAAACTAACAAAACCACTTCTTAACACAACTGCTTAGACCGAAACTAACAAAACCACTTCTTGACAGAACTACTCAGACTACAAACCTGTGTATAGGAGTGAACGCCTAAAAATACTTCCACTTTCCTCCACTGCGAACCTTGCTGTCCGGTTTGAGCCCACACTTTGGAAGTAACATTGCCTTTCTTGACAAGTACCTGCAGAGATTAAAAGCAGTAGGTGTTGAAATATTCCGTCTTGATAAATTTTAAACTCGTAAACTTTTACCAGTGATTCTTATGATTTGTAGTATCTACATGAAGTTTATGAGAGAAAAGATGAGATATTTTTCACTAGATGTTTTTGTTTTCCACTACAAAATCACAGCACCCAGTGCCTCAGGCACCCCACAAACTTCCCATAACTCAGGTTTATGTGAACATCTATCAATCAAGTCTTATGGTATCTGGACCCCATTATATTAAGAATTCAATGACAGGTTGCTAAAACTGTGGCATCAACAATACTTGATATTCTTTATGTTAAATAACATACATATGATTGAATTCGCAGCATGACATGACCCCCTGAAACACTCTCTTGAGAATGACTTTTCTTAATGGGCTGGCTTCCGGAGGCAGTGTTGGTACAATGTAAAAGCCATTCAGTTGTAGTGGAGATGGGTGCTCTGAGGGGACCCATTCACGGGGTAAGAGCTTCACACCCACCAGCCTTGAAATCAACAAATCCGCACCAGTATTGGGCAGTTTGGACAATTAGAAGTGGCCCTCAAAGGTCCTTTTGGTAATGACTTGGTCCCAAAATTGGCTCCACTGAGAGGAGGTGAAACTTTTAAAAGGTAGAGCTTCATGGAAGGCTTTTAGGTCACTGGTTTCATAACCCAAAAGAGGAATGGAGAGCCAGCTCTACCCAATTTCCATCTCGTATCTCCCAACCAAGAGGAGTGCAGTACTGCTTTCCTACGATCTGCCATTGCATGCTGCCTTATCTCACGCACAGAAGCAAGGAGGTCCACCAATCACAGAAGGAACTCCAAACCAAGATGACAATAAACATTTCTCTTTATAAATTGATTATCCCAAATGTTTATTATCATGATAAAAAAACTGCCAGACAAAGTTCTATACTCCCAGTCTTAAGGAGAATTTGGAACAAATTACCAAGGCTCCTCTTTCACAACGAAATACAAAATAAGTCATCAAGAGGACGAATCTAGGCAAAAGCAGTATAGACAGAGTAATTTCTAAAGATAATGTACTTATTTCACAACACTGCTTTTCAAAAAATGTATAAAATCAAAGATCTATTCTAAGTATGGTTTGTGAAGGTTTTTATTTTTAAAAGTGAAAAAGCTTTTAGTAGTATCATCAGCTTTCTAAAATTTAAGTGTTTGGAATTTATTTTTATATGATTAGTTTTCTGAGAAATATGCTGCTAGAATAATATCAAGTTTTTTATCTATAAAATTCAAATTTATTCAATATATTACCAAACTCAATGAAATATAATTTTCAACTGACAAAACAAAATATGTGAAGAATAGTTTAAAAAATGGGAAAGAAAAGAAAATCTGTGTATGATCACCACATAGCATCAACTGAAGGAAAATGTATTCAATTAACATATTAATAAAGTTTAATATTAATTAGTTTAGCTGTCCACAGAAGTAAAGATCATATGTATTGACATTTTAACTAACAAGTGCTTAATTGCTTACAAAATTTTGTTACTTTAGAATCTTTATCTGCTAATACAAAATATTTTTCTCAAAAAATAAAACTATTTGAGAACATTAATCTCAAGCACAAATTATACCAGGTAAATAGTTCTCATTTTACTAATAAAAGCCCTGAAGTAAGTGATATTATTGTACCTAAAATCACTTTTGAAAAATCAATGTAGAACAAACAACACATTCTAATCCTTCCATAAGATTTTTTAGACACTTTTATGCATATTTGTATATAAATATGCTTCCAAGTCAATCTTGGTTAAGAAGTCTCATATCTAATGTTTTCAGTTGAAAAAGGAAAACTATTAATACCATTTTAAAAATGTATTTATCTAAAATTTGTTTGGAAAAAAGTAATATTTCATAGTTTCTACTATATTCAAATGGTAAAGTGGTTTAGGGCTATATAATGTGGGGGAAAATGCGATGATAATAAAAAAGGAAACAAAGCTTATGTATATAGAGGGCAGGGGGTGGTAGGGTGGGAAAAATGAGAATTAAGTCATGTCTGTCATATACTGGTACAAATTTTTAATGTCAATTGTGATATGATGTGTATATAAAAGATAACAATAAAATTCTAGAACAAAATGGTAACAAAATGGGGGAAAAACTACTCAACATTAAAATTACAAAAAACTTTAGAGAAATAGGTGGAAGATCAGTGGACCTCCTGATTTCCCTGTCTTTAATGTAGAAAAAGAAAGCAGGTGATAAAATTAAAATCTTACCACAAATCTGCTAAACATAGACTTCTTTGTAAAACAACTAATGGACTTTCAGAAGAAAAGCTATATAAATTGTTCATAGTAGGTAGAGCTTGGTAAACAATTCTGGAATTTGTCGATTCATTTTCGAAACATAGCTAGCTAAAAAACAACACACATGCTAGGAAACAGTACGAATGAGATGCTTCCTCCATGTAAGTGATGAGTCTGAGAACATTCCTACCAAACACTACTTCCTCTACCTCTGCATGTCCAGAAGAGGGAGGACAGGGTCTGAGTTAATTTTCTAGAATCTCTCTCTGCTGTGCTTGTGTACCTGAGGCTTCCAGAAATTAACAAGAAATAATTAATTCCAGAGATGTGACAGGATAAAAATGAGCTTAGAGCATCTTAGCTATAAAGGAAGAAAATGCTAAAAGAATGATGTGGTTGGTTCATGAGACAGGGAAATCAGTTTAGAGACACTCTTACACCAAATCTGAGACCATCTGAGGACCAAATAGTAATAATTATAAAATACTGAATAAAAAAGAACTCGTGTGTCTATGCCAATAAAAATAATAAACAAATACGTAGAGAAATTAGAATGCTTTTCATTAAAATAGAAACTGCAAAAGTAGAATAACAGTGTTATAAAACTACAATTAGCCAATCATCACAGTAAATTTGATTCAGGCAAAAGGACTAAAAAAGTAAAAAATGGTGACTAATATTGCAGTAAGATCAGGATTTTTATCTAGCCTTAAATATCTCTTTAACAAATATTTATTGATAAAGAAACAAGTACTGGAACTAACAGTTACCATAGATTAATGAGATATAGTACAAAAGAACATCAAATTGGTGATATCAGCACAAAAATGCAATACAGCACTGTATTGAACAAATCTATACTGAGGGACATTTTACAAAATGAGTTGGCTCTGAGTTTTTATAATAGCAAAGTAATAAAAGTCTAGATAAAAGTAAATCATTATTCATTTAAAAAGAACTAGAATATAATAGTTAAAGGAATATGTGATACTTCTATGAGAGATACTACTACAAAGCTTTTTTAAAAAATGTACCTCTGAATACAGGGTACACTGCATGGAATTTTCTCTGCAATGGGTGTAATGCTGTATGAGTTTAAAATAGTGTAGGACTTTCTTCTGCCAGAAATAATCTATTACTGGTGAATATAGCAGTAATAGCATCAAAAGACCAGACTATATATCCAAACACTGCATACATGCATTGGACTGGGTCACATTCAGTACATCCTACTGAAACTTAGATGGCGAAATCAACTTACTCTGAAGTTATAATATTAGACTGGACATAATGGCAAAATTAAATCAGAACAGAAATTACCTACATGTCACTAATGTGAAATTTTACTAAGCTTGCTCTCAAATGTACCATTATAAAACCAGCAAAGTGTTGGTAACTGTCCCTTTTCAACTGTTAAGGAGCTATATTTTAATTACACTAAATTATGCAATTTGCGTCTTTATATAGAAAATTCAGAAAGCAGCACGTCCTAAGTGTTACCTGGAGAGAACCCACTGTGGCACCGTTCATGTGAGTCCAGAAGACCAAGGTACACTTAGGTCCCGTGAGTGAAATAACAGGAGTCAGGAGGTCAGCCATGTCACCAAACTTCCCATTTGAACTGTCAGCGTACAGATACCAGCCGTTGGTGGTGTTTCTGGGGAAACAGTGTTTCAAATTAAAAGAGAAAAATACCAACAACTTAGTTGGTCACTGACCACATTTTGTCACTGTCTAATTTTTCCTAAAAGTACAATGTACTGAGCAGGATTATGGTCTGTAATTTTCATCAGAAATAATGTACTATCATTTTGTTTGTGAATTCATGGTCCTTGTAATGATATCCATTGGGACAATAAAACATGGCTCAGTCCAGATCACCAAATCTATAAGAATATGATAGATCTTCTCTTTTAAGTAACGATGCTGCAAACATCCTGCTTCGCTTTCAGAGAAGATTTTCATGTGGATGGAAAGAGCAGTCACTATGTCAAGAAGTGGCACAGGAGAAAGAAAAGATCAATAAGTAGGACAAATAGACACAAACAAAACTCGTTCACCTGATGGATCTAAAACACCTTCCTTTCAAATTTATTCTACACTAATCTAGCTCAGTTTCACTTCAACATATTTTAATAACCTGGCAGATGATATTAAGGTGTGTCTTTTGTCTCCTAGATCTAAATGAAAAAGAAAAATGAAGATGGAAGCAATTCAATGTTTATGTAAAAGTACTTAAATGACAGATTCAAAGCAGAGTTAATAAAGCATTAGATGGAGGCTAGCTTATAACCAGCGTCGGAAACACTAAAGGAGTAATTCTTCACCTTTGGGGGGTGGTACTCCTTGTCTGATTAACTTGATTTGTTACTACTTAATAACCTAAATACTATTACTAGTTTTTACAGAGCTTAACCTAGCTATGTATTAAAAGCATGTTATTTTGAAATTTCTCCATTTTTAGAAAAGAAATATAAATTATTAACAGCAAATAGACAGAAGACAGATGAGTTCATTCCACCACCGCATATTTATTGAGTATTCAGTTCCACCAGACTTGCCAGTGGCTGCCCAGGGCACCAGAAATGTAACTGTCAACAGAAGAGTTGACAGGGTTTCCCTCTGGCCTTTTCATTTGCTACTTGAGCAACATTCAGCACAGCATTTAACTTCTCTGAACATATCAGTTTCTACATTTTGTAAAACAGATAGTTCTTACATGCTCTTACTACAACTTATGCATAAAACACACGGAACATCTAACAGTATCTAGCCCACTATAGCTATAAACTTATGGGTGTCTGTAATCCACATTGATGTTTATGTCATTAGCTCTGGCTAATGAATTAAAGAATTCAGTAGACTGCAAAGAAGAGGGGATGAGTTAGGAATTTTGAAGAAGCAGGATATTAATTTGTCAGGATTATTATTTCTCAATGAAGAAGCCTGCCTACCTTTGTTCTTTATATGTATGTTTGGTATCCCAGTGCTCCAGGGAAACCAAGAATAAAAGTGTATAGACTTCTCCATTCAGATGTGTAAAAGCGACTGTGAGTAAAAATGCAGACTTTTCTATGTGTACAACGTATTTAATTATTGCAATTTTGTAGTCTTTTATCATAAGTGTTGGGTTCTGCATCTGACATGCAGTGCAAATTGCCCATCCCCCAAGATTTTAATGTTCCACTTTAAGCTAAATTCGTGTCATCTTATTCCTAGACTAGCTTGATTTCCACTTCCACTCTTGATTCCTTTTATTCTTTATAATATCGCTTAAAGTAGTTTTTTAAAAATGAAAATAGATTTGGGGCCAGAGATTTAGCTCAAGTGGTACTGCACCTACCTTGCAAAACTGAAAATGGATTATACTATGGCCCCAAATTCACCTTTTAATTCTTAAAGTCTTTCTTTTGGACTTAGGACATAATCATATTTAATATGCCATACTTTCTTCATTATATTCATACACATTTGGAGTATATAAACTGCACAATTACCCTTCACTTCGGATAGAGAGATAAAGAACTTCCAGAACAAGAAGGATCTAAAGAAATGACTATCAAACCAGCACTGAAGAAAATACTCAAGGGCCCCCTAACTTGAGAGCAGGAGGCCAATGCCACCAAAGTACCCACAGGAAAGAGTATTTCTCACTGGGAAAGCAGTTAAATGAAAGGAAAAATAAGGCAGCCAGTGTGGACAAAATAATACAATGGTAATCCTAGGCAAGCTTACCAAGAGAAGGAAAGAAAAAAATCAATGTATCAATGCAGTTAGAGATGAAAATGCTTTGGCATCAGTATTCCAAAGCCGTGGGTTTTTTTTTTTTTTTCTGTTACATATGATCACACATTATCTTTCTCGGATCTTAACATTACCAATAGCTTTGCTCAACTGCAATTGCACTATTGGTTATTTACAGCACCCTGACCTGGGATGGAAAGGTCAGACAAAATTCTGAATTTACAGAAGAGGCAGATCATTTTAGAAGTATTTTTAAATGTAAACAAACACCACCACAGTGTTTTGTGGCCAATCCCCAGTGTTTATGATAATATGAATGTAAAATGTCACAAATGAAATGTATTCCAGGCAGTGCTCGTAATGAGATGGAAATGATGCCAGCTGCACCAGTTTAAGCACTGTTAGGATGGAAATTTTTTTTTTACATAAGTATCAAGATACAAGGGGTCTAATTTAAGATAATTTTGGAGACTTGTACATTTCATAAAAATAAATTCCTCTCAATTTTACCCTAGGCTTGGAAATAGTATTGATTCTATTGACAGACTACTGTATAGAGTGTTCATATTTATACGCTTCAGAAATTTTGTTGATATTATTCACTTTAATAATTCAATCATTACAATTATTTAGCAAATAAAATTAATTTTTAAAATCTGATTTTCTAATTAACTTACTAAAGATGTATTATTTTAAATTAATGCCAAGCTAACTAATGTTTGGTCTGAAAAGTTTGTATTTAATTTAAATAATGAAAAGTTGTCTCTGGGAGAAAAGGGTGTATGAGAAAAATGTAATTTCAGCCTACTGACTTACCAGAAGATAATGCAACTCAAAATATTTATCTTTACAAGAAATGTCATACATATTTATATAAAATATATACAAAGTAAATAAACATTTATACATGAGTTGGAATGTAACTTATAAAGAATCCATAAGTATATTAAAATATATTTATTGTAGCTTAGAAAAAGCAATTTATTATATTCTCGACATCATTCTTGCTATCAATTTCCTCACCTCCATCTTCAACTTCTTCCTATCATTTAAGGACTTCACTTTGTCCAAATATTGGGTTTTAGGTATTTCAACTTTGTTTTATTCTCATCATTCATCACATCAATTCTTAATTACTTAGTACAAAACCAGCACTATGAATAGTACAAAACCCACAGATTGATTCAGTATCTTTCTCAAGGTGCTTACGGAATTATAAAGGAATTAGGTGAGTAACTGACACTGAGAGTTTTCTGGGACGTGGACTATGGCAACGTGCAGAGAAGACCTACTGGGTCAGATTAAAGAGGGGGCAGGTGAAGGTTTCCTGGAGAGCTGATTTCCACCTGAGTTTGGCCAGTGATGAGACTTATGTGAAGGGCCAGGGAAATGAAGCTGAGTCACTCTCCGAGAACAAACCAATTATTTGTATGTGGCTGACAGGGCGGTATCAGATACTCCTCCAGGTCATGAAAGATTTTAAATCCAAGATGAAGAAATGCAAGACATCTACTTGGATGTTTTCTGGGTGCCTTAAACTAAAGAATTAAAGAGTAATCAGGATTACTTATCTGTGTCCACAGATAATTCCTAACTGGATTTTCGCCAATCCACATTTCAAGGTTTAGGGCTAAAGACAGTTAAAAGCTGTTTTTCACTTTGCATTTAAAATGAATCATCAAACTGCACTGCATTTACATTGGACATGTACTGCCCTTCTCTACAGAAATGCAGCATTTCTCGTAGCTTTCATGCACAAAGTGACAGCCCACTCCAATCACTGCCACCAATCTAGGTAAGAAAACAAGCCTCAGCACATCCTGGGTCGCTCTCTCTTTTGCTTCTGCCCTGTTCGCCAAATCTGAGGAGCCCGAGAGATCACATCGCTCAGGGTCCACTGGCTGGTGCCTCTGATGAGACGTGGTCAGGGCCAAGACACGCAATGAGGAGGAAGGAGAAAGAGTTCCAGGAATTCACTCCCACAACTCCACCCTTCTGTCCTCTCCTTCACCATGTTGCAGTCAGAAGCTATCTCTTTTTAGGCTTTTTTCCGGCTGGCTACTGGCCCTCCCATTGCTTCAGGTTTTCCTGAATGTTCATTATCTACTGTTCTTCATTCATTCAGGCCTGGAAGTGGTCAAAGCTTTTACCTCGTTAGTTATCTAATTCACTTTGGTATTCTAGTGAAACTCTTTGTTTAAATTCTTTGTACTATTTCCTGCCAGGTCATGAGGAGTTTAGCTCCATTCTCTATCTGTCTGTTTCTGAACTGTTTATTTTCTCCAATATATCCCATGGTTACGCTAACCATTACTTCCCATCCACACAGAGATGAACTGGGCTTCTAAACTGCTCCGCGATCCTCTGTAACACTAGCTTTAGTGAGAACATTGTCAGTCCTCTACTGCATCCAATAAATTACTACTAAGCACAAAAGCCACCTGTTTGCTTCTTCACCTGCTCAGACACACTAGGTATTTCCCTTCCCTTGTCTACCTCAACTAGGCATAGACGTTGCTATTTCCCACAGCACTCGCTATGAACTCTGGGCAATGTGGCACCTTTCAGAAGGGCTCCGGACACTACGCAGGGTCTACTGAAAAGATGCTCACATAAAATAAGCTTCACAAGTATAAATACGACAAAGTAAACAGATACACTCGGTAATAATTCCTCTTCATCTTTCATAAAAATGAAGTAAACCAAGAAGATGAGAGACATAATAAGTTGCTCTTTGAAGGTCTTTGTCAAAATGTCAAAGCCACCATTTTGGAGATGTCCTCGGTACTACACTGATCAGCTGTCTTTCACTAAAGAATATTTAATGCCACAAATAACCACTTTTGTAACCAGCCACCTCCACTGAAATGCGACTGGCAAGCACACAAAAGAAATTCTCGTTTGTGTAACAATGATGCAACAACTGCTACATTTAGATTTTTATCAACAGAACAAACCTTAAATTCTCTTATTTTTAATACAATTGTTTTTCTTAATCACTCTCTATAATACAATCCCAAAGCCCAAACTACTATGTTTAATGGTTTAAAACAAAAAGAAGCTTACTTCCATGTAATCGCCTGTTGTAATGCCATCACATTCCATCCACACGCCATCTTGGTGTGATTGCCATGATTTATCGCATTCTTAGTGAAATGTAAAATATGTTAAAGATTAAACTTGTACCCCTTTCTTCCTCTGAATTTGGAAAATTACCTTAATTGGGCTCTTTTAATCCAAACATTGTACTAAACCCAAACACAACTTCACCCTCAGAAGCTCCGCGGGGTAAAGGAGAACCACGGTTTGGTTAGTTGGGTTGGTTTCTTATCTCTCTGCAGTATTAGCTATGGAAGCCAGGTGCTCACACGCGCAAGGCAGGAGCCACTGAGCTGCGCCGTGGGCCAAAGAAATGTGTTCCCACACCAATAACTGTGGCGCTGCCCTGCACTGCTGTCTCCACCACGTCACAGACTTTCTGAAAAATGAGATTGCACGCTAGCACACCCAACTGGTGCACAAGAGAACTGCAATCCTCTCACAGTGGAAGAAAACAGCCGGCAAAGACTGCTTTCCTCACTAGACCACCTTTAAAACCACTATTATTCCAAATGCATTGTTAATTCTGCCTTCTTCTACTATTCATGCTCCTCTTTTACTTAATTATAGCTCAAACAAATCTATAAAAAATACTCTAGTGTAATAATATGGCCAGTTAGAAAAGATAAATGGCTTTGGGAAACTTGCTGTAGAGGAGAATGTAAGGCATAAAGAAGGATAAGCAAAAATCTGAGATAACTGTATCACTATGGAAAATCTACCAAGTATTACAATAAGCAATATATACATTTCCCAACAGGACATACTCACAAGATAACACTTTTGAATATGAAAAAAATTCAACTTTACCTCAGATGTTCAGTAAGGGTAAGTGCCAAAGTTCTTAGTTTTTCTGCATTCCAAACTCAATTCTTGGTCCAATAAATATTTTTCCTTCCGTGGAGAATGACGATGACTCTGACCTAAACTCCAATGTATCATTTTTATTACTTATTTGTATCAAAGAGGTGTGTCTATCCTTTTGCAGATAAAAATATTCCAGAAGTTTTCAGCCTCTGCACTAGTAATTCATCTATCTCACCAGCTAGTTATGCACCACTAACATTCTATTTTATAACTGAAGGTGTAAAGTTCTCATTAATTTTTCACACCTCCTGCACTAAAAAGGTAAAATTACGAGCTGCATTCAGCTCAGCTCTTCCTCATCTGACGGATGGTCTCTTGGTTGAGTGCTGAGCGGCTCACAGATGTGTCCCAGCAGAATCAGAGCCTGCTTCAGACAAGTGGAGGCGCGGGGAAGAACTAACTCATCAAGGGCACCACTTAGTGACAAATTAGATGGAGGGATACAAGTCGGCTGGTTCAGGTGGGAGAATTTGATGTTTCTGTAGCTGAGAACAGTTCTGTTTGTGCTGTAAGATCACAGCAGATGCCTGGAACCACAGGCGACCATGAACCCTGCACACACTATGTTTTCTTCCCATACATGCCAGTCGTGAAGTTTCATCATGACGAATTAACATATAGCCCTTTCCACTTCCCCTGGTCTAAACATGTTTGAATCATTTCTTTTTGAAGAAATAAACTCACCTAGATAAGAAAAAAATTACTTTCCTATACAAGAGATAGTAGTCCATAGATTCAGTCATGGCTTTGTTTTACGCCACTGTATGACATAGATTAAAAACAGATGTGCTAAGCTGAGGGGGGCTCTGTGAAAAATTTCATGCACTCAGTTTTTAAAGTTGCTAAGTAGGTGACAACTTTAATGGCTCAGTGCTCTTTGCCAATACTCAACTGAACCATGGAAGAATTTCCTTAAAGATTTACTCTACCATTAAGTCCAATTCAAGGTTTTCTTGAAAAATAAGAGTGCTTGTCAAATAGCCAATAATCAAAGAAAACACTGGGTAATTTGATTTATGTTTTCACTGAGCATACACAGTGGGTAAATAAGCTCAACCTGAGATCCTTGAATAAAAAGCTTATTTGACCCTTCCTCAAAACTGTCATGGGTATAAGAATTTATACTGAAATCAAAACATTTCACAGTATATGCCAATAATATTGCTGACAGCTATTTTTCTAGCATAAATCAACATGGATGCTAACTAAAATACAATTGATAGCATTATGTAAATTAGTTACAAATCTTCAAGAAAAATTGGAGAATAGTTCTTTGAACATTGATGTAAAGCTGCTTTTCAAATTGTAGCAGAATTCTTAGAAAATGATATTAATAACACTGTTATGCAAGGATGAGGGAAATTATTTAACTTATATAGCTGTAATTTTAAAACTGATATGCTGCACTATTCAAGGTTCAACAAAAACAAGCTTCAATAGAATATATAGTCAGTCTCCAACTTTTAAACATAATTTTTTACTTCCCACACTCAATAAAAAATCATTCTTATAATTCTGAATGTTGGTCTTGTCCTGGCCTAACTGTAGGTGTAGTATTCTTACAACACTGGGCACCAATGTTGCAGCTTCCAGTTAGTGATGTAACTATGGAGGAAAACCCAGTCTTCTACAGATGATGCACACACACACACACACAAACACACTAAAAAATTTGGAATACAATTATTGAATAAATTACATACAGGACAAAATCATTACATTGTTAGGCATAGTGGTGCACACCTGTAATCCCAGCACTCAGGAGGTTGAGGCAGGAGTATCGCCATAAGTTCGAGGACAGCCTGGGCTACATAGAGAGTTTGAGGACATACTGAACTACATAGCCAGACCCTTTTTTCAACAAAACAAAACAAAAAACAAAAATATATGTAACATAAAATTTGTTAGATAACTTCATACAATTGTAACCTATGAAAAGTGTCCTGAACTTGGTTGATTAGGCTAATTTAGGATGTTCAAGAAGTTAGGTATGTTATATTCTGCATTAATCACTTTCTCAGTGATAGGATTTAAGCCCAAAACCAATAGATGCTAATTGAAATGAAAGGAGCCTAAGTCATTGTGAAAATGAAAGGAGTCAAAGTCATTGTGGCTCATATTCCAGAGTTTTCAACCCATGTGTGATGGGCTCAAACCCAGAAATGGCACAGCGGGAGAGTCTAGGTATAGAACAACTCTTCACTATGGGGAAGACACAAAGAAAAAAAAACAGAGGAGCTGGGGAAGGAGAGGGATTTTGCACATCACACCCCCAGGGACATGTCTCTTCTGAAACCACCACCAACCACAGCAAATCAAATATGCTGCTTCCTACACCCACCTAGAACACAGGATATGCTAAGGAGCCATCTTCATCTAAACTTTAAAATTTCACTCCGGGTCCCAAAATAGTCATGCATATCTCTTTAAGCAAAATGCATTAGTCCACGTTTAAGCGATGACAAAGTTTTAACTATTCAGGCATTGATGAAAGGTCCATGTTCAAAATCTCCTGAGACTCAATGCGAGCTCTAGCTGTGAGTCCCTATGAAGAAAAGCTAAATCCTTTCAACATGCCATGACGAAGAGTAAACATTCCTGTTCCATAAGGGAGAAAGTGGGAGACAGTAGAACTAGAACAGGACCAAAAACCAGGAGGGTACAAATACATCACTGAGCTTCACAGCTGGCACCAAGATGCAAAGCTGTGTTTCCCAAATAGCACGGGTGACTCCATGGCAATGACACTACTGCAGCTCATGTGGCTTCTCGCTGGAGGTGTTCTTCCAGTTTCTGCTAAGCTGCTATTAATTTTGTGAGTAACTGAGATAGCAAGGATGTCTGTTTTCAAACCAACTGTGGATCTGACAGATGTGGGTAATATGAGAGCAACTGAACTGAAAGACACAGCATCTTCTTTGAACTTTCTTAGACTTGTAATGCCTTATTTTGTAAGGTCCTGAAAATATTATTTGATCAATTTTGCTAGTTTTTATGAAGAAGCAGATTTTCATGGGTGCTTACTATGTGAAAGTTCTTATTGTGATTTTTATGCTCTTCTTTTGAGATCTTTGGTTAATATTTCATATTTTAAGCCATACTAATTATTTCATATAATCAATATTCATTTCAACTCATTCATATTACCTTAAGATCTTCATTAAAGAATACAGTCTTTATTTTCATTTAAAACTACTCTCCCTTTGGCAGGAAAATTTCTTTTAGCATGAATTTGATAAATCTATGCCTGAAGATATCTTTATTTTACCTTCACTTTTGAAAAGTACTTTTGCCACATAGGGAATTTTAGGTTTCCCACCCACAAATAAGTATTTGGAAAATGGAGAAGTAATTTGAAAATCTGGATACATCACCTTCCTCCCAGTAAAACTAATTCTTACTTCTGACAGGCAAAGTGTCTGGCACCAAATCATCTCTCAAACACAGTGAACCGGTGGAAGCTGGACTCCCAAATCTCCTTCCCACAAGCCAAGACTGAACCCCTAGGTCACGCACGCAGCTCTACAGCTGTGCTCTTCACCCGGCAGTTCACCTTCCTGTCTCTTTTCTAGACCTACTAACAATTAAAAAGCTACTGTCCAAGGCCCTACAGCGCCATGCCTCTTGCACAGCTGAGTGACTTCATTATCCCTTTGACATCAAGGAGGTCCAACTTCTACACACATGCACGTATGTGCGCATGCGCACACACACACACACACACACACACACACACACACACACACACACACACACACACAATTTTGATGGTTCTCATTCCCCAATACAACAAAGTTCTCCGTGGTTATGTTTCTCCTCATTTTTCTTGTATTTTTAATTAGCTTTCCCACAAAGCACACCCCACTGGTGAGCAGCCATTTCTATTCACAGTATCACCACTTCCAGGGACCAAGACACAGATTTAATTTTCCTTCCAGGTGCTTGATCATACTAACTTTTTATATAATGAAACAATCATCTGTCACTCTTTTGCGTGATATAAACCACACTATTTTTGCTTGGTAAAATTTCATGCAGTTCTTTCAAATCACCAGAAAAACGATATTTCTCATAATGCTTGTGTCTTTGTGTTCCACCTAGTCTCTCAACTATGTCACTCTACCATTGTATTTCCTTTGTGGTCCTTATATTCTGTTTGAAAAGATTTCTAACTTTTACTTCTTTTATCTAAATTTTTACCTATGTGCATCGTTATTTGTATAAAGTGTTGAACTAGCATACACAAATAGCTATTAAATGAATTTTAACATACATGTCTTTAAAAATAACATTTCTTAGAAAGTATAAATCATAATATAATTGCTGTTCCTATATTATAAGGTTATGTACATAGTCTTTAGGCTATAATAAAAATATAACAAAATATATAAAGAAAAATGTAAAAATAGCATTGATGATCCACTTAGTAAAACCGAGATTTTAATTCAAAATTTGTTATCTTAAAAACTACATTACTTGCACTACCATGATACAAATAAAAGCCTAAATAATTTTAGCTACCTGAAGAAAACACTACCTGTACTACATAATTATAGAATTTTAATAACTTTTAATTATTTTATGGTAAATAATAATAATGAGGAAACAGATTAGTTCATAAAATCAATTATTAATAAGTGATAAATTACTGTAATTAAAACAAGATTCACAGCACCATATTTCTGATAACACTGTTAATATGACTTTCACTTTAAACTTCATTTTTATTATTTAACTTCATCTCATTGTCAAAATTAAACATTATTTTTAAAAACATATAATAGATCAATATAAGTTAAAAGAGAGGTGCACAAATACATTGTATATACTTCATAATATATATGTATATGTGTGTATATATATACAATATATATACACACATATACTTTTATACAATGATATATATGCACACATATACTTTTATACAATGATATACATACACATATATACTTTTATACAATGTAGATATACATTATATATATTGTATAAAAATAAGGTAAGTCAAAATAAGGAATACAACCCTAGGCAAAATCAAAAGTAAAACTTGTTTAAAAAATTATTTCTGGAAGTCAGCGACTTACTAACATGTGATCAAAAATTTCTTCCTAAGTTCTTCATGAATTCGTGTGTAGAGGAAGACATAAATCAGAACCGTAAGTAAGCACAAAACCAAGCCAACTGTGGGGAAAAAAAAGTATGTGCCCCTGAAATGTTGAAACTAATTTCTCAAAAATATTTTCTTAAGTTGAATAGGGATAAACCAATTACTTCAGTAACCTTTTTATAACAAATAATGAAAGACTTCCAGAGGTTGACTGTTCTTAGCAAATACTCATATGTATAAATTCTATAAATTAATACTTGAGAACTAGTAAAATAATTAACATCATCCTTTATAAACCAATTCCAACTTATTCTAAGATCATAATGCTGGCAGGTCTTTATAGACAGCATGTGTCTTATATCCAATTCTTAACATTTAAATGTTAAGGAAAAGTCATTAAAAGCATCAAACAATCTTAAATTACTCTCGAAAGATTTCTCCACACAAACTGATAAAGACCTCGAGATTCGTACTGGAAAAACCACATCAATTCCTGATTACTCTTCACATAAAACATCTAGATATGAAATCAGACTATCACTTTGCCAAGTGAGAGGTCACTGAATATTTCATTTAAATATAAATAACTACAAATGTAAAAAAATATAATTCTATGGGAAAAGGTGTAAAACGTGAGCACAGCCACATGAATGTGTGCTGGCAACAGATAAAGGTAAGAACACCATCACAGTGAGAAGTCACATTTTCACAGCCATTTCCACATGGAAATAAGGGCAAGAAACACTCCTTGGAGCACTCATGGCAAATCTATCGCACACGTTGTTTTCCTTTAAGACAAAAGATGCTAATTGTATGAGTTGTTTTTCCTCAGCTAAAATCTCAGTACTCAGATTTAACAGCAGCATTGACACTTCACCATATGTAAGTGGGTTTGGTGGCAGTTTGGTCCTTGGTATCATCACTGTCCTAGAGTATATGTTTTTGATTATCAACTTAGTGTGAATGGCTGATTTCTAAGATGTCTCATGAAATTACATACAAGTAGATCCACTACCAAAACTTGGATTTAACTGAATTCTGGAGGGTTGGAGGATCAGTACCCTTTAGCACCGACTCCAGGGAATCCCACTGTACTGCCAGTTTCAAGCACCAGATCTTTATTCAATCAATGGTCTTCACAGTGAAATGACCTGGCCAGACGTATCAACAGCACCCCACGGAAAATGGACAATCCTAGACCTAACCATAACTCAAAAAAAAAAAAAAAAAGTATATGCTCTTGAACACAAAGACAAAAGCATTATGAGAAAGGTCATTTTTCAGGTGACTTGGAAGAACTGCATGGAATTTTACCAAGCAGAAATAGTGGTTTGTATCACACAAAAGAGTGACAAATGGCTGCATGTGCCCAAGGTTTCTGTGCTTGAAGAAGCTCACTGGAAGATTGAGGTGCATATTGGAGACCTCACCAACAGAGCAGAATTCAATTGCCTCGACTGATTCTTATCAACAAAATTTCATTTTACCGCATGAGGAATAAACAGGCAAGAACCATTTCAGACATCTGTAGACAGTTACGTCCTCTTCAGGCTGCTGTGACTCTCCCTGGATGTGTGTTCCTCTTTGGCCTGAATTACAGAGTACCCTCTGTGTTTTCTCCATCTGCAGTGGCACACAACTGCAACCCAGTCATGGAGCCAGTCTTATACATGCCTGGCTTTTAGGCATATGAGATTCAAGAAGATGCAGGATATTTAAGAGCTTAGACTTTAATATCTGTAAGATTCAGATCCTAGCAGGAGAATCACCCTGAGCTGCACGCCTGTCTAGGTTGCATAGTGAGTTCAGGCCAGTCTTTGTGTCTCAAAGAATAAACAAATGAATAAGTTTTAAGCATAAATATTATTTTTGTTCTGTGGTATTTACTGGAAACTTCAGAAAATAAATTTAAATGATTGACCTAATATAATAGCCTTCCATTAGCCTCTGTAAATTAACTACTACATGATAATATCTATTGTGTGTGAAATTATATTTTTATGAATACATTTATATATTTTTACAAATATATTCTAGTGAACATTATAGTGTCCATCCATTTGTGCATGAAAACACAAGAGGTAAATCATTTTTATTATCACATCCACTGACCTTAATCTTCCATCATTTGGTTCTTTTGTCCTTAAAGGAGAACAAAAGTATTAACAAGTGCTTTAGTTTTATCTGTTCCACTGGGTCACTGAGGTAAGCATGAGCTGTCAGGGAGAGAAAAGTCAAAGAATCCTAAGACCATTAAAAACTAAATGGTAATCTTGGGGGAGAAAAAAAAAAAACCTGAGTTTTTTTCTATATTGACTTTTATTCTGACCTCTAGGATTAATGTAAATAGCATCTAGAGAAATACATCTATGCCAGATGGGCTTACTAAGTGAAAACTACTTATACTCCCTCCTACTTTATGGTTTAATTTGAATGTCGTATAAATTCCCAGGAATTATTTATGCTCCCAAGCCAGAGATATGAGGATGGCTTCATTAAAGTCATATTATCTTGCAAATAAAGATCACTTTAATATGCAAAACACAAGCATCTCACTCAAGTAAAGAGCCTCACGCCATAAAGAAAATGCATTGTCCTTCCTAACTCCTATTTCTACGCCTCCTAAGTGAATATACAACAAATGTGGGAGGAGGGAGACTCCTCCGCTCTGCTCTACTAAAGTTTACAGCTTATTTTTATATCATAGAGCTTTATATGTACTGCATTTTGTTGACTTTTCAATTTTCTTTAGTATCTCAAACTCCACAGAGAAGCTTAAATTCAGTTCAGTGAATTTCCTTTAAAATATGGGAGTTTTGAGCCCATTTTTACGGTGACCATCAGTGAATAATAATATTAAACTAAATGAACAATGTTTACAATCAAGGTTCTAATGTCAACTGGAAAGGAGAATTAAATCAACCAAATTCAGGTGAAGAGGTATTTCTGTTAAACTAAGATGATCTAAAAAGTCTGAACACAGAGTTCAGTGAAAGATGGATTCAGCACATCAGGAAGACACATTAAAAACTCAAGAGATGTATTTGCAAAGCTGCTATATTTCCCTCTAATTAGATCCTGAGATCTGTCTACAGAGAACGCTATGAACTGCAGCCCTCTCAGATATGCCCAGGGGCTGTGCCCAGAGATGGATACAACGAACCTTCCATGAGATGTTTTCAATCTTGGAAATGGGCCGATGCCCAAGCATCCCTGAGCGCTCAGCTGCCATGAGGTGTGCCCGGCCCTGGGTCAGTGGCAGGAGGAATAAGCAGTACATGCCACAGAAGCCACATGGCAAAGTTTTAACTAGTCCAAAGGTGGCAGAGAACAACAGGCTTCAAACAACCTCTGTTTGGCCAAAAAATTAGATTTTGAGGTAGATTTTCTCTTAAATTTACCACAAATGTATTTTTCTCAGTTCTTGGTACCTAGGATCAGGACAAAGGGAAAAACATTAAGGCCAAATAAATTCTAATCCTATCCTACTAGCAAAAATGAGACACACTCAGATGGCTATATCATCATACTCAGTTGATGGAATGAATACTACATATTTCAAAATTGAGGATAGACATAAGGTTTACTACTGAAAAGAATTATAACTCTAATGTCACATAACCAAGTCTTTTTTTTTTCATTGCAGCATCTATGGCCCTCATTTACACATATTGTTTACTTGGCAAATATTCTAAATGATATCATGTCTTCCTTGGTATCCTGATTACAGAAGAAATTACGTTCCCTACTATGTCTAGAAAATTATAGTCAAGGATCTTCTCTGGTTTAATTCCGATACAAACACTCAATGGCCTTAAATTTAATAAAATGGCATTGTTTTAAGGATCTTTAATCTTATCTTTCCCAACACATAATTCACCCATACTATTCTTACTGCTATTGGGATATGATACCGATCTCCTAAATAAAAGTTATTTTTACTTCGCTCATCTCCTGGTTCCTCCATGGCTGAAAAGCCTTTATAGTGAATGGGAGTTGGAATAGACAACAAAGCAGCAAAGTCTTGACTGATCCCTGGAAGGTGACCACTTCTCTCTGTGGACAGAGCTCAACACCTAATGAAGCTTGTCCTCTTTCAGGGGTTCTTCCCTGTGGAACTTTTCATCACTGTTATCCAAACATTTAATGTCCTCTTCGATAACCCCGAGAAAATAAGGCAAATTCCATTCTTATTCCATAGAAATCCTATGGTTTCCTCTTGGAAATCTCTATTTAGTCTCCAAATATTCCTCGGGGTTTTCATGGAAACAGCTATGTACTGTTGCAAATCAGCATCTTCATCTTTCCACTTTCTCTCCTTAGTCCACAATGGCAGAAGTATATGAACTGTATTTCCCAATGTATCCTAACAGAAGGCTCCGGTTTAAGTCCCACAGTAGGATCTGCAAGAGAAGCCACTATGACTCTTCTGATTCTGAGAAGCAAAAGTGTGTGGTCTCTGACAGGCAGGTGTGTGACTTTACAGGTCTCTCTGACCTTTGAATATGCATTTGATTCCACAGAGGTTAAGGTCTTCGATAGTTTCCTGTATTTTTCAATTTTCCAGTTTTCTGAGATTCGTGGCAGCTCCCTGGACATTTGCTCTCCCATTATTCTGAAAATCTCTGAGAACACCTGATTTCCTATATTGTAAATTGTAACTTTAAATTCTGTCCTGATAGAATTCGCAAGATTAATTTCTTTCCTTGAACAAATCTTGACTAATGCACAGTCATTTTCAGTGAATCTGTCCTAGATTATGGATCAGTGATCTTGACAAAGCTGTAAACGGTGACCCTCTTTATCATTCTACTAGCTACACAACATTGATTCCTACTAAACTTTGCTCAACAGGAGCCTCAAAGTTTTTTTCAGGTAATCTGCTTCCAAGGAAATATGTTAAATTTTCTTTTTGTTCTTTTTTTTTTATGCATGTCTCTGAATATGAAATGTATTAAATATTTTCTAGTTGTCTGAGAAAAACTACATTCCCAACTTGAAATTGATCTTAAGCAGAACACTGACAGGTATTTGCAGAGAACAATAAATGAGAAGAACTGGTTGAGTAGGAACAAACATTGTAATTATAAAACAAATGACACTGTTTTGAGCATCCTGAATTTTGCTTTAGTAATATACACACATTCTTTACTTTCACGATTTTGCTTCTTTGTAGTGTGTATAGCTAAAATCCAATCAACAGTTTCAGCTTATTTTCTTACTTCCAAATTTATCAATCTTGTCTACACAAAAATACTGAAATACATATTTAATGCCCTTCTATTCATGTTAGGGTTCATCAATAACCTGTAACAGCTCCTGAGTATCCCCCTCAATGTCAAAGTATAATCAGAGCAAATATATGCTACCAATTTTATATCTCAATATAATAATTACCATTTAACAATGTACTGAGAAGTGTTCCTTGTTAATGAATTTTCACAGAGCTGGCAATAACCATGTAAAGTATTATTTGTTATTTGTTTTTCTAGATGAAGAGACAGAAACACAAAGAGTTGGTATTGTTACCTAGGGTCACAGAGCTAATGCATTTGGACCCAGGATTTAAATCTAATGTTATCTGATTTCACAGTTGAGCTGGGATAACAGGTTGCTGCCCCAGATTAGACTTTTAATCCTTAAAATCTGTAACTGTTACTATAAATGGGAAGGGACACACACATAAATGAAAGTGATTACATGAATGGTCCTGAGTTAAAACCTAAGGAAATGAGTAACATTGAGATGGAGCTGCAGTTATTCCGGACTATCTCGGTAAATCCTTAGTGCAGTCATAAGTGTGACCATAACAGAGAGGCAGAGGGATGTCACACAGATGAAAGAGGAGAAGAGAAAAAACTGGAGTAAGGTGGGCCCTCCAAGAATGTCAATGGCCACGGGAAACTGGAGAAGGCTCAGAGCAGACTCTGGAGAAGCTGTAGCCTCCCCACTCCCTTCCTTCAGAACCTGTGAGACGGATTTCCATCTCCTTACTCTCAAAACTGAGATAAGGACATTTCTATCATTTAAAGCTGTGAGGCTTCTGATAATTCATTATAGCAGCCACATGAGACCCCTGACAAGCACTAAAACTTTGCAGTATATTCGCATGCACAGTCAAATCCCTTGCTTTCCATAGCAGATATAACCTCAGGAGGAATGGATGATAACAAGACTGATCTCACAGGCATGACTTTCAAGATCTCAGGAGCCCAAGTAGAGAAATGAAACAACCTTATCCTAAAAGAAATGAGATAGCAAAGCTAGAAATGTTCTTCTTAAATAAGCAGCCAAGTCAGAGTAGAGACATCAAAGAACAGAGCAGCCAAAAGACACCACGAACACTCAGGTTAACTTTACTTACAAGGAAAGCAAAGTTGATCTTGAGCTCAGAGCAAGGCCACTTCTACAAGATGAAGATGACAAGTTGTTCCTGGAGACAGACAGACCCATATAGTAGCAGGGAAGGAAGGCAGACTGAATGAGGACACTCACAATGCCGACCTCGGATAGACAATCTGAAGCCAATGTGTGGTTTAGCAAAATGCACAACATCAAAGCAGACTTGGCCACACAGCCAGTCTTTGCCTTTGTTTTTACCCAACACTGTCATCAGTAAGTGTGAGCAACAGAAAGATCCCAGGAATGGAACAGATTTATCATTGTCTAGAGCCAGAAGTCTTTCTCTGACAAAGAACAGTTAGTTAAAAAATCCTGGCTATTAAAAGTATTAAATCAACCATCCTAATCATTAATAGAGGATGTTCTTTTCTCAGAGCATTTCACCAAATAAAATTATCAGATGAGTCAAAGCTATCATTATAAAACATCAAAGTGAAGGTGGATTTTAAATATACTTGCAGTGCAAAAGCCTGTGTAAGTGCAGCAGAAGGTAAAGCAGGAGGAATAAGGTCGGGAAGCTCAGATGTACACACGTGAAGGGTTCTGAGACATGCAGAAACAGGATAAACTTTAACAAAAGGACAGTGCAAACGCTATAGTACAAAAAAACTGTATCAATGCTTTAAAGGATCTTATAAATCAATTTTCTTATAAAAAAGAAAAGAGATGTTACAAACTTCAAACAGGAAACAAATACAAACAGGTGGACGAGGCATAAAAATACCCAGGCATGCCTCATTCTTAACAAGAAATTTAAAAATTATAGCTGGGTGTTATTCTGATACATGAAACTACCACATATGAAAAATATTTAAATACTCTGTTTTGGCAAGCATACAGAAAAATAGACACTGCCAAACAACACTAGAAAAAAATCATCCCATTTTAGACAATAACTTAGATGCATAAAAATTCTTAAAGATGAAGGCAAAGACACATACTGTTCACTGCAGACTTACTGAAATTTTTTATCATCAAAATCAATTCAAACCTCATATAGTTACAAACTGAATAAGTGAGTAATGGTACATTCATTTCATGGACTACTAGTGGCCCACTAAATACTGCTAGGAAGCAATTTATTAGAGACTACATATATATAATTAAAAGCAGATTAGAGTACAATAGCAAAAACATATTTCTACTAAATCTAATGTATATCATGGTGGTAGGATAATGACTGGTGTGATTATTTCTCATCCTTATCTAGGTTTAAATATTTTTCAAGAATTAAAATTAATTTCTCCTTTTCAGACAAAAGAAGGAATTGTAACAATGCAAGAGTTAAGAAACTGCAAAAGGAGTGATCATATGATTTTAGACCACGATTTTTACTTTGTTTATATAATAAAATCTAAAGACAGACAATTCTTTCACTCATTACTAAAGACAAGCACATCAGAAGCACGCAGAACTGACGGCGTGGTGTGTCAGAGATCTCCTCCTCAGCAGCCGCCATTTTCCCTGAACGCGCTGCACCGACCTGTGGACATGGTGGAACCATGTCTCCGTTTCCTGTGCTCAGAGTCAGGGCTTCAAATATGGACTGTGTGCTGAGTCGGGACTACTTAGGAGTCTCCATGCACTACAGACCGTCGTCTAAGAGGACTTTCTGTACACATCACTATGTTGCAAGATCATGTTGATATCATGTAATTAATTATTCACATGTGCTCCAATAGTTCCATATTTCCAACCCCTTGTTTCAATAAAATGAGTTAAATTAAATCTAATTCATCTTCACTTAAGCAAATACCTTTCTCCTCCAAATTTTCTACAGCTATAAGAATTCTATACATGACTGAACCTTATTTACTTCATTTTAATATGGCTAAAAATAGCTTTTTTAAAAATAATATTTTGTATTTGTTTTAATGAAAACAAATATGTCCACATATGTCAGAGGTATACACTGACAGTGTCAGAATGAGAAATCTCATTACAATTCTATGCTATTTACATGAAAAGCTACTGAACTTCAAAAGTATAAGAAATTTGAAACTAACGGAATGAAAAAGATATAACATGCAATGCAATCATTAATTTTAAGAAGCAAAAATAGGCATATTAAAGTGCAATAGACTTCCACACAAAGAAACTTACTAAAGGCAAAGAAGGTTAAATCATACTGCATAATGGCAAAAAAGATCAACGCACCAATAGCATTCCTAAATATCTACAGATTAAACAACTGATTCAAAACAAATAAAGCAAAAATAGTACAAGAGAAAGGTGCACAGATAAATCTACAAGTATACATGAAGATTTCCACACCTCCATTTCTCTTTAAATTTTATTGATACATTTTAGATTTTCGTATAATTTGTAACTGTACATGATATATCTTAGTTTTCTTTATTCCATTATCCTGCCTTCCCTTCAACTCCTCTTTCCCGCCTTACTTTAAAAAAGTCTGATTTTAAATTTGTTTTTCTTCTCCTCCCTTCCTTCCTTTTCATCTCCCCAGTTCACCTTCCCACTTGCTCCTATTTTACAATCTGTATTACACATATTCATCTACTTAACATTTTAGTTTCTCACTTGAGAAAAACAATGCAATATTTAAATGAGTGTGTTTAGAGTATAGTCTCAATGTGCATCTATTTACCTAGAAAAACCTCAAGATTATACTTCTTTACAGCAGAACAGTACTCCATTGCATTAAAAATGAATTACCACACACACACACACACACACACATATCATCACATTCAACAATGAGAATTTATACCAGGTGTGACACAACTTCATTCTCATTTGTCCCATTCCCCTACCCACTCTACAACCCTCCGCCCACTATATACATAAGCTTTGTTTCCTTTTATTTACTATCACATTTTCCCCTCGTTATTTACCCCTACACCCTACTTCCTTTAAAATATTTTCTATTTAACAATATCTACTATACATGCTAGACCTCATTTACATCCTCACTTTCTCATACTAAGATATAATATTTACACATTTGATACCTATTTACTTCACTTACGAGGATATCCTGAAGGTACATACATTTGAGTATGAATGACTCAATCTTACCTTTTTATGGCAGAGTAATACTCCCTTCTATAAAAGAATCACATCTTCTTTATCCAGTCTCCAGTTGATGGACATTTTGTTTGTTTCCAAGATTTAGCTATCACAAACTGACCTGCTATAAACATAGGTTACTCTGATATGAATCTTTTAATTCTTTTGTGTATATACCTAGGAGAGAAATGGCCAGGTCAAATGAGACCTCTAATCTTAGTTTTTTGAGGAATCTCCACACGGATTTCCATAGGGGTTGTACAAGTCTACATTCCCATTAACAGTGGAGAAAGGTTCCTTTTTCTCTGCAACCTCGCCAACATTTGTTGCTGGCTAATTCTGAAATAGCAGCCATTCTTTGTGGAGTGAGATGAAATTTCAGTGTTATTTTCATCTGCATCTCTCGAACGACTAATGATGTTGAGCATTTACTCATATACTTCTCAGCTGCTCTTACTTCTTCCTCTGAAAAGTATCTGTTCATCTCAGATGCTCATGTTTGAATTGGGTCTTTAAATTTGGGTGGGCAGATTTTTTTAAGCTCTTTATATATTCTGGATAGTAGCCCTTTATCTGAGGAACAGCTGGTAAAGAAAAGATTCTTTCCCATAATGCTGGTTGCCTTTTCACTTGGTTGCTGGTTTCCTTTGCTATGCAGAAGCTTTTTAATAGAACAAGATCTCATTTGTTGATTTTTTTTCTGCCAGTTCTCATGCTACAGAGGTTTTCTCATGAAGTCTTCCCCTAAGCTAATGTTTTTAAGAGATTTACCTAACCTGTTTTGCCGCAAGTTTAATGTTTCTGTTTTAATATTTAAGTGTCTAATCCAATTTGATTTTAGTTTGGTACAAGGTGAAAGAGATAGGTCTAGCTTTAGTCTTTGGCAGGTGAAAGCCCAGTTTTTCCAGCACCATTTGTTAAAGAGGCTATCTTTCCTCCACTGGGAATTTTTGGCTCCTTTGTTAGAGATGAGGTGATTTAATGCATCTGAAGTTGTTTGTGGATCTTCTAATCTACTCCACTGATCTTCAGGTCTGTTAATTTGCCAGTACCAAGCAGTTTTTTCACAGAGGCTTTGTGGTACAGATTCAAGTTGGGCATTCTAATACCCCCCCACCATGTCCTTATCGCTTAGAACTGCTTTCGCTATTCTAGGTCTTTTGTGATTCCAGATGAATTTTTGGATTTTTTTTCTCCAAATCTGTTAAATACGCTGCTGAGATTTCAATTGGGACTGTGTCGAATCTACACAGGAGTTGTGAGAGTATAGCCATTTTGACGATATTGGTTCCTAGGAATAAAGGATGTCTTTCCATTTTCTGGTATCTTTTTCTCTCTCCTTTTTCAGAGTGCTGTAGTTTTCAGAGCAGATGTCTTTCACCTTGTTAGACTGATCACTAGGTATTTCATTTTTCTGGATGCTATTGTGAATGGGACTGACTCTCTAATTTCTTTCTCAGTAGGTCTTTTGTTTGTGTATACAAAGGCTATTGATTTTTGAGCATTGACCTTATATCCAGCAACACTACTAAATTTGGCAATTAAGTCTAGCAGTTTTTTGGCTGAGTTTTTAGGATCTTCAATCTAGAGTATCAAGTCATCAGCAAATAATGATAGTATAAATTCTTTTCCTTATCTTTATTCCTTTTCTTGCTTTCTCTTGCCTAAATACTGTGAACAACACCACATCTTCTGTATCGATTCATGGGCTGATAGCCACTTTAAGATTTACTATAAGAAACTGTGCTGCTATAAATATTGGGTTGCATATATTGCTGTGGTATGTTGTTTTTAACTCTTTCAGGAAGATACCAAAAAGGGGAGTTGAACCCCTACTTTTAGATTTTGAGTTACTGCCACACTGATTTTCACAGTGGCTGTAGCAGTCTACTTTCCCATCAATAATGGAGAAGGCTTCCCTGTCCTTCACAGCCTTGTCATCATTTGTTATTGACTGATTTCTTTTAAGAGCCATTTATTCTAAAGTTAGATGAACTCAGTGATTTGATTTGCATCTCTTAAACCAACAGTGATCTTAAACATTTTTTCCATGTAGTTCCTATTTCTATTTCATCATCTGAGAGATGTGTGTTCATTTCAGATGTCAATTTTTGGGTTGGGTCTTTTTATCTTTATTGAGACATTTTATATACACATCATGATAACATTCAACATTGAAAATTTTATCAGTATATGACATGACTTCTCACTTTTTCTCATTCTCTACCTATGCTAAAACCCTCACCCCCTTTAAGCTTTTTCTTTTTTGCATTTACATTTTTCCTTTCCCCTCCCTACTTACCTCTATCCCCCATTTCCCTTCGAATATTTCCTATTTCATAATATCTATCATACATTCTAGAACTCATTTACATCTATAGCTCCTCATATGAGAAAAAATACGCTATTTATACATTTGTGAATTATTTTACTTATGTCTTTAAGGTACATCCATTTGAGTATAAATGATGCAAGGTTATCATTCTTTTTTTTGAGATAGGGTCTCAATTTTTTAGTTGAGGCTTGCCCTGAGCTCAGTCTTGAACTCACCTCCTTCGTCTACCTCCCAAGTGCTGCAATTACAGGCATGAGTCTCCATGCCCAGCACTGTGACATGTGATCCTGATTGCTGGTGGGTGTGAGTCTCCATGCCTAGCATTGTTGTTATGTGGTTACCAGAGATCTGACCTGGGGCACTGTGCTTGCCAGGCAGGTGCCAGGACCACTGAGCTAAATACCCAGCCCCAAGTTATCATTCTTTATGACAGAGTAGTACTCCATTTTCTTAAAACAAACAAACAAAAAAACCCACATCTTCTTTATCCAGTCTCCAGTTGATGGGCATTTGTGTTATTTTCAAGATTTTACTATCAAAGACTGAGCTTCTAGGAACATAGGTGCACATATGTCACTCTGATATGAATCTTATAATTCTTTTATGTGTATCCCTAGAAAGGAAATAGCAGAGTCAAATGGGACCTAATTTTTTGAGGAATCTCCACATTTGTTGTACCAGTCTACATTCCCACCAACAGGAGAGAAAGGTTCCTTTCTCACTGTACCCTTGTCAGCATTTATTGCTGGCTAATTCTGAAATAGCACCCATTCTTTGTTGAGTGAGATGGAATCTCAGTGTTTTTCTCATGTGCATCTCTTGAATGAACAGTCATGTGGACCATTTCTTCAAATGCTTCTTAGCTGCTTTTACTTCTTTCTCTGAAAAATGTATTCATTTCATATACCCATTTATGATTTGGGTCTTTAAATTTGATACACCTAATTTTTCAAGCTCTTTATATACTCTAGATAGTAGTCGTTTGTCTGAGAAACAGCTGTATTAGGTCTTTAGATTCTGGGGGGCGGGAGGAGTTGATTTTTTTTGAGTGCTTTATATATTCCATTTATTAGTCCTTCGAAGAGCAGATGGTAAAAGTTTTCCTACTCTGCTTTTGTTTCTTCTGTTGGGCTTTTGTGGCTGTGCAAAAAGCCTTTTACTAAAATGAGATCCCAGTTGTTGATTCTTTGATATTTCCTATGTGACTGGGGATTTGTTCATAAAGTCTTTACTTATGCTAATGTCTCTGCAGAAGTTTTACCTCTTCTCTCTCCAGGCAGATTTAGTGTTTCTGTTTTAATATTTAGATCTTTGATCCACTTTGATTTATGGTTAGTGCAAGGAGACAGGTATGGGTCTTGTTTTAGTCATCGGCATGTGGAAAGTCAGTTTTTCCATCACCATTTATTTATATCTTTTTTTCAGTGAAGGTTTTTGGAATCTTTGTCAAAGGTAAAGTGGCTGCATGTGTTTGAAATTATTCCTCCTTTTTCTAGTTTGTTCTATTGATCTGAGGATCTATTTATTTGTCAATTCCACACTGCTGTTCTTTTTGTTGTTGTTGTTTTGTTTTGTTATTTTGGTTTTTTTGAGACATGATCTTGCTTTGTAATTCAGGCTGGCCCTGAGCTCACTATGTAGTCCCCACCCCTGGCACTGTGGTATGTGGTCCTGACTGTTGGTGGGCAGAAGTCACCACATCCGACATTGCTGTATGTGGTAACCAGGGATCCAACTAGGGACCTTGCACTTGCCAGGCAGGTGCTGGAACCACTGAGCTAAAAAAATCCCTGGCTCTCCATGCTGTTTTTATGATGATAGCTCTGCAGGATATTTTTAACTGAGGGGCTGTGATGCCCCTCCCTTGACTTTGTTGCTCAGAATAGCCTTTGCTATTCTAGGTCTCTTCTGGTTCAAAATGAATGTTAGGCTTATTTTCTCTAATTTTGTGAAGTCTGTTACTGGTATTTCTGTTGGGATGGCAGTAAGTTTGTACAACATGGAAGTACGGCCCTTTTGACCATGCTGGTTCTTCCCACTCAGGAAGAAGGAATATCTATTTGTTGATATCCTCTCTGATATTCTATTTCACAATATTGTACATTTCAATGTAAAGGTCTTTTACTTACTTCATTAGGTTGATTCCTAAGTAATTTTTTTTAATTGTGAAAGGTACATTTTCTCCAACTTCTCAGTGAGTTTGTTATGTATAGCTATGCTATTTATTTTTTACTACTGATTTTTGTCTCTAGCTACAATGCTCAATTTGATGAAAAAATATAGAAATCTTTTTGCTGGAATTTTTGCGATCTTCCATATAGAGTATCACAACATTTTAAAATAATGATAATTTAACTTCTTTGTTTCCTATCTTTATTCCTTTCATTTCTTTATCTTGTCTAATTGCATTGGCTAAAGTTTTCAGAACAATACTGAATAAGAGTGGCAAGGGCGGACTTCCCCACATTGTTCCTGATCTTAGAGTGAAAGCTTTCAGGTTCTGGCCATTTAGTAAAAGGCAAAAGATTTATATGATCTGAAGAAAAACCAGAGTATAGCTTTCAACCATTTGACATGATGTTGGTTCTTCATTTCTCATAGGTGGTTTTCATCAGATTGAGCTAAAGACCATCTATTATAGTTTTCTGTAGAGTTTTTTTTTTTAATCATAAATGGGTATTGAACAAAACTTCAGCCAAATGGACTAAATAGATATGTACAGAGTGTTCCACCACATAAAATCAGAATAGACATTCCTCTCAGCTGTGCATCAGATGTTCTTTAAAACAGACCACCTAGCTCATAGAACATGCTTAAATAAATTCAAAGAAATTTAAATCATCCTTTACATATTATCAAACCACAGTGTAACAAAATTAGAAATAAACAGAAGAAACCACAGAAACTTCAGAACACATAGTAATTAAGTGACACCTTCACATACAACCAATCACTCACAGACGAAATTAAAGAAGAAACTACAAAGTTTGTACAATTAAGCAATAATTACAGTACAACAAACAGAACTTATGAGATGCAATGCAAACAAGCCTGCAAGGGAAATGTATAATGGTGAGTTTCTAGATCAGAAAAATAGAGCAGGCTCAAGTAAGCATTATAATGTTGAACTTTAAGCTTCTAGATAAAAAAGAGCAAGTACAAAGTTCATATGAGGGAGGAAATTATAAAGATCAAAGCAGAAATTAATGCAACGGAGACTAAGAAAACAATACAAAAAATCGATGAATCAAAGAATTGGATTTTAAAAGATTAAACTGACAAAATCTTAAGTAACTGCAATCTGAAAGGAAAACAAAGATTCAACTCTGTACAATTAAGAATGAAAAAGGTAGGGCCAGAGATTTTGCTCGGTGGTTCTGGCACCTGCCTAGCAAGCACAAGGTCCTGAGTTTGATCCCCAGTAACCACAGACCACAGTGCCAGGTGTGGTGGCTCAGGCTTATAAGCACAACAATGATAACCACATACCACAATGCTGGGCATAGTGGCTCAAGCCTGTAATCCCAGCACTCAGGAGGCAAAGGCAGAAGGATTACCTAGAGTTTAAGCTATCCCAGGCTACAAAGTGAGTTCAGGGCAAGCTTAAACTACAAAAAGAAGATCCTGTCTCAAAAATTAAAAAAATGAAAAAGGTAAAATCATAACAGATTCTGCTGCACACATTTAGAAGATTATCAATACCTACTTCAACAAAATGTCTTCTAATATGTCAGAAAACAAAAGAATGGATAGAATCCTAAGTATGTGTGAATTACCAAAGCTAAATCAAGATGATATAAACATTTTAAATAACCCAATAATCATCAATAAAACCAAAGATGTAATTAAAACATACCAACAAAGAAAAACACATGTGCTGATAGGTTCACTGCTGAATTCTATAAAAAATTCAGAGACAATCTAATGCCACATCTTCTCAAACTCTTTAATGAAACTGTGCAGGAAACAATACTCCCAAACTCATTCCTGTAAGCAAGCAATATCCTCATACCAAAACCAGAGGATGATCCAATCAAAAAACAGAACTACAGGCCAATCTTTCTAATAAAAATAGATGCAAAAATTCTCAGTGAGGTGCTGGCACACATAATACAGCACCTCAAGTCACCAAAAACATTAGACATGATGACCAAGTAGGATTCACGCCAGCGATTCTGGGATAGTTTCACATATGAAAATCAATAAATGTAATGCATCACGTCAACTGAGCCAAGGACAAAAACCACACGATCATCTCAGCAATTGAAGAAAAACCTTTAAATACTGTATATGACACTTTTTACATATTTTAAGGTATGTGTAGCTATGATATGTTATTCCTTTTATATACTCAAATGTCTGTGATCTTTGGTGATGGATCATAAATTCTTATGTACTACTGTAAGTGTCTTCTTATAACTTTACTTTCTATAGCAACTAGGCAACCTCCTCACCCTCTATACCAAAGTGTTACATTACCTACAGTATACACTCTTCAATCTCAAGGCACTGTAGTTAAGTTTTAAAACTCACTTATTAAGCCAAAAGATATGTCAATAAAATTAAAACTTGTAATTTAGTTCACTTTCAAAAGAGAAATGATACTCATGAAAATGTAAAGAACAGGTCCTTAACTCCAGGACAGGCTAAAATAATGGCACTTTCATCACATGTTAGAGATACACTGATACTTTGCATTCAGTTCTATGGCAATTCTATCAGAACTGCCTGGAAAAGTATTAAAACAGTCGAAAGAAAATGACTACAGTTAATTTAGATTTTGACTGTGTGCACTTTTACTTTTATTGTGGCAAAATTGCTTCTAAGAGCTGTTATTTAACCATTATTTTAAATTTGGATCCATTAGATATAGTGTCAGGGGAATATTATGGTATCTAAATTGGTCTATAAAATATGGGTTTATCTCCTTATCAAAGAAAGGTCTGAGAAGACAATAACTGCAGTAGACTACAGAAAGCACTAAAACCTTAAAAATGCTGTTGTCACTGAGCAGAAAATATTGTTATTTTCCATTTACTGAAGCTTTTATCTGTACTTATATACAATATTAAATATATAATGATATGCAGTTATGTCACAAAGACATCATTTACAGTATTTATGGGGCTTTTAGTATATACTAATGCAAAATTTGTAATGTAAATAGGAATATACAAATAGATACATGTAAAACAGTAGATATATCACTATTTTCAAGTGAAAAATAATGATAAGTGTTATACAGGAAGAAAAGTCTAAGTGCTACTATATTTTTCAAGTAAGCAAATGTATCAGAAATTGTGGTCGCGTTTGTGTAGCAATGTTGAATGAGATGGCTCATAACCAAATAGCTTCTAAACAATCTGTAATCAAGTCCTAAAATCCAAACTATTTAAAAATCCCTATCTCTTCCAGATCATGAATGAGAATGGTATGCTTGTTATGGTTTCAATACAACAGACAGACTGTCACTTTGAACAGAACTAAAGAAGAAAATTGCAGGCTCTATGTTTGAAAAGCATATGTTTGGTATTATACAGCAGTCAAGCTGAAGCGTACCTTGAAATTAATGCTACATAGGTTGATTTCTCCTAAACTATTTCTCAATTATATGTTACTTTACAAAGCACAGATTTGATTTGATTTTTTACACAGCATTATCCTAGAGCAATTTTTGTTCCTTTTAAAACAGTTTCTTCTTAAAAGAAAATCTCTGTTAGTGTGGAAAAAGTAATTTACTCTGATCAAAGCTGGAATTAGAAGGCGAGAAGACTACTTTCTTCCAGCAATGCCTTCCTTGCTCCTAAATATTAGGCTCTAGAACCATCCAAAACAGGAGTGAAAACTGAAATTCCAACTCTAACTCCAAACACCTTGATCAAGAGTTACAGGATCTAAATTTTAATACTGTATTATATAAATTTTCAATGATCTGTTATCCGTACTTTGAGAAATTTTCCCCTAATTTTCTGAGTAGAATAAAAATCATTCACAGAGAATATGCATAGCGATCTACTAGACATCACTATATATGAATCAGGAAGTGAAGAGAACTTGACTTTTCTAAGAAGATGATTTCATGCTTCTAACGTATCATATTTAGCAACACACAAGGGGTATTTAGTGAAATAAAATGGATTTTAAGTTTTCTTTGGGCTTCTGGCTCTAAAAGTAAACAATCTGGGTTACACATAGGCTTTTCCTATGAGAGGCAAATGATGATAAAGTTAATGATACCTGGCTATGAAGCAATGTGCATTCTGCAGTGACACTGCCTGGGCTATGAGACCTCGCCAATAAACTGCTTGTGTAGGTTAGAGGACAAGACTCTGAGATCACACAAAATCACAACGTGAGAACAATCATTACACATCTCCGAGTCTCCAGATTTCTACACCTATTTCTATTTGAATGAATTATAAAGCTTAGGTGACAAGCAATGCAAATATCTGGATGAAATAACACATGTACTGTACTTTTTCAAAATACATCCGAGGAGGACTACTACTGCTGCCAACTTCCTTACAACAGTAGTCCTTGGAGCAAGAACGCGTTCAGACTCATTTTGTTGCCAAATTTTGTTATTGTTCATTTTTACTGTATTTATGGTTCTTTTCCCAAAACACTAAGAAAAGAACTTCCCTATCAAATAATTTTCACTGCAAATTCCTTAAAATACGAAGTTTATCCAACTCAATCTTATGAAAACAAATGGCATCTGATAATATTTCCATCAAACATATTTCACTGTTTACTAGACTATAGTTCAGACACTGTTCGTTCCTGTAAGTTTTATTTACCATCTGAGGACAACATTATGCCAGGGACTCTCCGCTGTCCCTACAGAGTAGGAGGATAGAACACTCTCAGCAGCATTGTGCTGTCTACGCCTGAACTCCGCGGATTCCTTTCATAATTAATGTAATTGAACTGAATGAACCAGTATGAAGTGGTAATACTCTCCTTAAAGTAAATATGGAAAAATTAAGATGAAATAAGACTTTTACATCACAGAGTTCTCTCTAGATGTATAAAGTCTAGCCACTAAAATGTTGAATGAGAAAGTAGAATGTCACTTGGAAATTCACTGTATTTTCTTTATTTCATGTCCTATTCACAATGAAAAGCGCACTGTTTAGGCATTTGCTTAAAACCAAAAAATGCAGTGAAAATTTCCCCCACAACTTCTACCCCATGACTTTTCTAAACTTTTTATTGCTTCATTAAGTGCTTGCAGTGGTAGGGTATTCTAAAATATATCCATGTGCTTTTTCTCTTGTTCTTGTTTATAAATGATCTTTCCCATACAGACCCAAAAGCAGGCTTCCCCAAGGGAGAGCTGAGAGAGAGGAATGTGAAGAGAAAGAAATAATTGGCATCAATCCTTTCTGATACACAAAACTCGTCTTGAAAACTCCTTCAGAAACAATGAATTTAAACAGCTCACTATAAATGCATGGGGCCGGGCAACAGAGAAAGAAAAGCATTTTCCAAATTAACAAAGCCTCTGTTTAAATATAAAACACAAAAGTTCAAAAACTGACTTGCAGGATTATTATAAGTCACAAAGTGAAATATACGGTACATAAGTATTATTTTACCTAATGCCAAACCTTCCTAGGGGGGAAGAGGGAGCAAAGAGAGAAAGAGAGAGGAAGAAAAGACGCGTGCTGGAGGGTACGTCTCTTCCTGTGACTGACTTTGACAGAACATCTGCGAAAGATTATGCATTCATTAGTTTGTGCTTCACAACCTATGATTCATTCAGTAAGTACTGAGACTTATTATATGTCGGATGTCTAAAGTAACAAAATAAAAAATGATAGTCCATGGGGCTCCTTGAAATTTTCAGTCAATTGTAGGCGGTAGAGGGCGAGAAGATACAAACAATCTATTGGCTTGTACAACGTGTAGAAATAATTCTATTTACACTTTACTGCTTCCTGTGAGATTGCCTGGCCTCTTTTTCTTTATGTTAATAGATACTATTAATGAGGCATGATGTACTTTATTTTCACAAACCAGAAAACCTTGAGATCATCCTTTGTATTTTGTGAGTCAGAACCAGCACAAAGAAAACTTGTATGTGGAAATTTTAAGAGCACTTAGCAATGGACAAAAAATATTTAAAATAAAGCAGAATTACTAGGTGCTATTCCAGGTAAAGCTCAGGTGAGGAGTAACTATGCTCCTACCACTTCACAAGGACTGTCAAACTGAAAATATATTATTAGGAAAAAAATGACAAAGGAAAGAAAATAAGAAAAAATCAGCACAAAGGAAATTCTGGGATGCTAAAGACCGGACTCCCCTGAATTCAAGACAATTCTGGCTCAGACTATCTTTCTTATAAAGTCAAACACTTCTAATAGTATTATAATTTGTGACCCCATCAGAGTACCTGATACAAGCTAAACTGAATAAACCACACACACACACACACACACACACACATCAGGGAGTTATAGTTTATAGGGTGATATAAGTTTAAGCCTAGGAAGCTTTTTGCCTAAATACAATATATAAAGAAGAAAATATTAGGAAAAGATAAATTGACTACCTTGAATTGGAAAGCGGGCCCATTTTTATTAAAGTCACCATGGAGACATCCAGTAAAACAGAGACTCTATCATCTCACAGTGAGGACTTCCCTACAAGGCCACTAATCAAATATATAGACCTGCAAGATATTTTCAAGGGTCTTATTCAAACAGCAGGATCACTAAATAAATGAGAAAAATATCCAAAATATAATGGAAACACACATGTATGAATGATACAATGTTGCACAGAAAAATGGAGGACGGAAAGTTAATCCCTTAACTATGAAAGAAGATGCCACAGTGTTGAGGAGCCTAGGGGCGAGCCCTCCAGAGTCCTTAGTGGGGTGGGCGGGGAAACTGCTGTGTAACACAAGAGGGCAGATTCTGGACGGACGACGTTTCCAGACAAAGCCTCCCAGGAAAGGAGGTGATGAGGACATGAGTTACCATATACACTGGACAGACAGATGTAAGGAATCTCGGATATCGGGAAAAGAGCATTAAGTATGTTAAACATCCAAGGAAAGTAAAGACTGAGGCAATTGTGAACTTTGATGGGGAAACGTAACTTAGAAATGCAAGAATCAGAAGAGCAATAAGGTGAAACAATGACATGAAATCATGCACGAGTACACTGGAAAGAAGTGTAGGGATAACCAGGAGGTTGAGGGGAAGGATGGAGGTTCCATTCTCCATAAGAAAAAAGTCAGTAACGTTTCAAGTTTCGACCTCAAGCCAAGGCTGTATGTTTTACAAATATGGGCCAATACCTAGGCTCAGAGCCTAATAAAACTTAGAAGAATATAGATGGGTCATTAATCACACTGAGGTCATATTAAGGTATCTCTACGGAATCAGGTTTGAGCTGCAAGAAAACAACACCTGACAGTCCTTATGTGACTGTCAGCTTTTTTTTTTTTTAAAGACTACATGAAAGTAGTCACTTTGATGAAAATTAATTTGTCAAGTATGATACACAAAATAAAGTTGAAATCGATCAACTGCAGAGTTGATCAAAAATAGAGAAAATATGACTTCAATGCTAAGAAATAGTCGTACATGTGCAAAAGTGAACAAGAATTAAAACAAAAGAATTATTAGTCAGTACCACACAGAAGTACTTATACTGAACACCTAGTTTGTTCTGAGCTCACTTCCCCGTCCACAGGGGTCACTGAACAGCCCCAGTGCAGAGCTTTTGCGTGTGGGCTATGTGCACAAGAAGCCTTCCGTGGCCCCTTCCTGGTTTCCATTTTTCTTCATAGCATTCACCCCAACCTGGGATACTTTGTATTTATTGGCCCACTGCCACACTCCTAACGAATGGCATAACTGGTATATCTCCACGAGAAAATAATTCCCTCCCATGGTAGGCACTACATTTTTGTGTGACAACTTTATATTAGTGAAAATGAAATGAACTACAAAATTCATCAGTGGAAACAGATCAATGAATTACTAAATGTCCTTCCATTAAAATGCACATCATGTTGCACATGAAATTTAATGGTGTGGCTTATTGCAATGTGAAAAAATTTGCTCAAGCACCTGTGCGTGCAGATTTGGACTTCGATGTCTGTTCATAAATGTAAAGCAGAAAAAAATTATGAGCAAAAAAAACTGAAAGGAAAAAAATAGGAGAAAGGCAAATTTGAAAGGAAGGAAAGTCAAGGATATAAAAGAACAGCTGATAAAGGAGAAGAGAAGGGAGCTCTGGGGAGAGAGGGATGAACAGATAAGACTTCTGAGACTGCAAGTTATTTTTTACCTACTCATGCTTTTCCTTGGTTTCTGTAACATTCACTAGAGCATTCATCGATTTCTCAACTGATTTTTAAAACACTGTGTAAAAGAAAACATTCTGCCTCTCACTGCAGGCATCTCTGGTACGAGAGCACAGACCTAGCAGAAGATGGTGACACAAGAATCTGGGAACTCTTATCTTAATATTCCCAGAATATGTCATCACTTACTCCGTGTGATCCACAGTCGGCCTGTGGTTTTCTTCTCCGTGGTGTATACCGATCCCATTACCGAGTCCCCATCTGAATGTGTTGGAATCTTGAGGCAGATTCCTGGGGACTGGCTGATACCATTTACACAAGCTTCGTTCCTCAAATGTGCAAACATCCATAGCTTGGAGTAGAACAACAACAACAAAAAAAAAGTGAGCTAGTCATAATAACCATGTCAAGAAACGATGATTTTCATCTCTACAGCACTTTCTCCCTCATTTTTCAAATTGCAAGCTAATGTGTAAGCACTATTAAAATAATTCGGCCAACAGTTGCCAAAGCTCCGGGTTTGTTCCACTGAAATACCTTTTGTAGCTGAAATGTGGGACCAAAGGCGTGGACCAAGAGCTGGCTCTCGGGGGAGGTGTGACGTTAACTAGCTCCTGAGACAGCAGGACAAAAGTCTCCAGTCTCTCTTACACAGCTTCCTGCTGCTCATACAATCACTCTTCAATCTCTGAAGAGGCAGTTCTCCCTCATCCTTAGCAAAATCTCAGGCCAGTTTCTGACAAGCTTACTGCTAACTGTAAAGCTACTTAATTTTAAAGAAATTTGATTTAGAATCAGCTTATGTTAACTGTGTTTCCTTGAAAGTTTTTAAGATTCTTATAATGACTGTATCCTAATATTACAGATAATTACATGACCAGTGATTTTTAAATACAGAAATTTGGAATGAAAATGCTTGCTACATTATTTCTACCTCTGAATGTGTGCATATATCTATCCATCTATGTTAAATGCTCCATTCTTGAACTGAAAAGAAATACAGTATTCATAAGAATATTAATATAATCTGTTAGGTTTTGTGAAAACTTTTACAAATATTATATATATATATATATATATATATATTCACACTAATGACTACCCAAGAGAAAATGTTCGCACTACAACATCTACTGCACTGTTTTCCATTTGTGTTGCAAAGTATAATCCTTAATTAACTTGATTTAATTACTGTGCCATTTCATGCATGCAGCAAACCAGATTTGATTTTGACTGTTTGGGTCTAGATTACATAATTTGTAATGTATTTGTACATTATGAATCTTTTCTACTGGATTACAAGAATACAGATGATCTTTATTATATTTCTTAAATCCCAGATTTTTTTTCCTTTGGAGACAGGATCTTGCTTTTAGAGTTCAGGCTAGTCCTGAACTCAGCCTTAAACTCACAGCAATCTTTCTGCCTCTGCCTCCCACGTGCTGTGATTACAGGTGTGAGACACCATGCCCAGCATTGTGGTATATAGTTATGTAGTGCTGTGCTTGCAGGCATGAGCCACCATGCCCGGCACTGTTGTATGTGGTCACCGGGGATCAAACTCGGGACCTTTCAAAAGGTCCAGGCAGAGGTCAGATCTAAATCCCCGGCCCAATTCTAGATTTTTTAAACAAGGCTAATAGAAGAAAAGCAGCATTTCACTATATTCCCTGTGTTCTGTGTATGTAACCACTCATCATATTCAGACACAGATTAAATTTTTGGCTATGTATACTTTAGCTGAGAATTTCATTTTTAAATTGAACAATTTATCTTTTATTTGCTTAGGAAACAGTATAAACTGGAAGGAAAGAATAAATAAAAACCATGTTTTACTGGTTACAGGAGCTGAAGGTCTCATCTGTATTACAACTCAGTTTCTTATGAACTCTATATACTTGATCATAATGTCCATTGTTATACAAGAAGTTTGATGATTGCAAAATTGGAGTTACTTCATCTAACTTACCAGATGCTTTCTCTCTAAAGATTTCATTTGATAGTCTGAGGAGTAGTGGCAAAAAGGAGAATAAAGAAGAATAAATAAAAGACAGTCTTAGAGTCCAACCCAGTCTGAAAATACATTAGCTTTGAAAGCAATAATTAATTCAAAGAAACTTACTTCTTTTGGGCCTGAAAGAAGGCAAGCTGATTCTTCTATTGTTGTTTTTTACAGAAATAATATTGAGACCACTCTAAGCCTCAATGAAAATTCTACAATATTAGACAGCATTACTTAGAGCATGTACTAGTATTTTTAGGTACTTTACAGCTATACTTATTTGCAATTAGGAATTTACCTACCACAGAATGATTCATCTGATCTGTCATAGCAGTCGTATCTAAAATCACATTTCTGAATTTTATCAACACAATGGCCGTCAGTTCTGCAGACAAATTCACCATCTGTGCAGTTGTGTGGAGGTAACGTTACTGGGACTAAAGTCTCTGTAGGAGTCGGAAAGTCCACTGGCAAATTCCCTGGATAACAAATAAGAGCAAGTTTTCCATTTTTTAGATGCTTTACACAACAGAGCTCTGTAAATATGCTGGACTTCAACATTATAACATTTACTATTTTTAGTTTGAGTGTTTATATAAGCATTTATATTGGTGTCTTGTCTAAGTGATAATACAAATATCTCTGAATATTTTTTCATTATACAAGTAGGTGAACATACCAAGAGAAGTTATTCAAGAAGAAAAGCTGTTCAGAGCACATCCATAAATAAGAAGGCCAAAAAAGGGCCTAAAAGATCAGGAATATTCCCCGAAATACCAGGGGAAATCAAGATGCTGGCACTGGAAATTGAAGTCCAAACCCTCTAGTGCTACAGGTAAATAAGCCTGGTCCTTCCACCACTACAATGAATTAACACCTCTATCTTTTGCCACATATTTAAGACAAGATTATAAGGCAGATCCAAAGCAGAAATCTCCGATTATAATTTGAGAGACTGAGATTATAAATTCAGAAATTATAGATGTTGAAAGATACCTATACTCATTAGTTTATACATTAAATTGACATGCATGCATTTGTAATATCTTTATACCATGTACACAATGGAAAGACTGATTTAAAGTTTCCCCACGAAATTGTTACCTACTAGTGAACAAAGTAGCCCAATATATCCTTCATTACTCTCCCAAGATATAAGCTTATGACAGAAATTGTAACTGTGGAGAATTGGGAATGGTATCTACCATTTCAATTCTGTAACCACAGCACATTCCTCACACTACTGGCAAGTGGCATGAGTGAACTGGACAGACGGACGGAGATGGATGATGTATAACTGGGTGAACTCATAACACACACACGAACTATTTTACAGTATAGTAACAGATCGGAGGAGGAAACAGGAGAGAAAAATCTTTCAGGCAAAATGATGCCTAAATCAACAATCAATTTATCTGGAGAGATGAAGGATACCATGTTGTCAGTGACAGAATACTTGTGAGATTTCAGAAGAAAATATTGAACTGTTTTTCTTTTCGCTTGAATTCCATGAGAATGCCTGGTGATAGGAGAAGAATGTATGCAAGTGACTTACGATATCTGGAACCTGAGAGTAGAAAGCTCCCAAGTCATAAAAGACCAGGTCAGGCAAACTGTTACTTCTGGAATAAATTGAAAAAGCTGTGGAGAAATGGCAAGTTATAAAATTTTTATTTCAAAACTATTTCCCTGCTGTTTGCATGAAGGATGTTCCACCTGTGGTTCTGATTAGGGAAAGGAGAGCCGTTATGCACTCTCTTTAACTCAAGTAAGTAATACCTTAGAGTAGAGATGCGACAGGGATGAAACAAACACCTGTGCAGTATTAAACAGCCAGTATCAACTTGACTGGGAATGTGGGTGCTGCTGGGAATCTGAGGAAAGTCTTTTGAGTACAGCGTCTTCAAATTTCCTCTAGACTTTATTTCGGAGTTCAAATTCAGAAGTGATTAAGGGGTAAGATTGAAGTGTACAGCAGACAGCAGATCCACATGGCAACTTTTTAGAAACGAAGCTAATACCAGAGAAAAACATATATTTGTAAGAAGCATTGTCTAAAAAGAAAGAGACTCATAAGTAGACACTAAGTTATAATTTATTCCAGGAACTGTAGAGCCTGCCTTTGGGGAAATACTGTACAGATCTGTTCATTAGATCTTATGCTACTTATAGAAAGTTAGTTCCACAATGAGAAGGAGAAACAGAAAACCTGTGTACTCAGGTTTGCTTTGCAAACTTACAAATCCATTGTTGATTTTCCTTCCCCTGAAAAGGAGTGAAGAGGAAGATCAAGTATGGGAGTGTTAGGCTCTGTGTGCAGCTTACAGAAAAAAGAGATCAATATCAAAGAATGTGTATTCTGCCTCAAAGAGAAAGAGTAAAAGTGGTGGTACATTAACAAGTGGATAATGATAATATATTCTGTGAGATCAGATATATAAGGTGTATCAGAAATGGAAAAAATTTATAGAATTGGAGAAATATTTTCTATCTCAGTAGGATTTCAATGGCAATAATCCAGAGAAGGAGCCTCTTAGACATCACAGAGGACTTTCTCCTTCACCCAGATAAACTCACATTAACAACATAAAAAAGAAGTGAAAATTGTCAACTCCCATAAAAAGTCTGATACAATGTTATAAATTTGAAGATTTAAAAGGGAGAATAACTTACAATTTTTGAAGCTGGAAATTTAATAGGTCACAGATGTGGAAAGATTGTATCTTTTCTCTGGTATGAGAAAATAAAGATGTAAATGAGTTTTAGAATGTATGATATATATTGTGAAATAGAAAATACTCAAAGTAAAATGGGAAGAAGGGGTAAATAATGAGGGGAAAATAATGAGATTATAACAAAAAAGAAACAGCTTATATACATAGGGACCAGGGTAGGAGGGTGGGTAGGGGTATGGGAAAAAATGAGAATTAAGTTGTGTCATACACTGGTAGAAATTCTCACTGTTGAGTGCAATCATGATGTGTGTATGTAATGTACCAATAAAGATTTCAATTAAGATAAAAAATGAAATTTAAAAAATCTTAAAGGACACAGTTTGAATCAGAAGGAAAATCTTACATGAATAAAATACAAAGTTGTGTTAGCTGGAAAACTGAAACAATGCTGACATTTCTTTTTCAGAAAGAATGGCTATCATCAAGTGTGCTCATGATGTGTATATAAAATGTACCAATCAAGAATTCAATTTTTTTTAAAAAAAGAAGTCAAGTAATACCAAATAATGGCACAGCTGCAGGGAAAGTGGAACCTTTCTATACTGTTGGTGGGAATGTAAACCAGTTCAATCACAATGGAAACCAGTATACAGAGTCCTCAAAATACCATTTATCCAGCTATTCCCCTTCTAAATTCCTTCCCAAAAGACTTACATTCATCATATAATAGTGATACACATACACTCATTTATAGCAGCACAATGTATAATAATTCAATCTTAGAAACATCCTATATGCCATGAGAAGATTAATGTATAAAGAAAACATGGTACTCATCTATAATTTAGTACTACTCTACTAGAAAGATACACGAGGTATTTATAGGTAAAAGGACGCACTTTGAGACCATGATGTCAAATGAAATAAATCAGATACACAAGGTGAAATACTGCATGGTTTCTCTTATATAAAAAGCCCAAAATATAAATAAAAAGCAAAATAAAAGGTGGATAGTGAAAAGCAAGGAGATCTTCAAAAGGAAGGTGAACAAGAAACAGAGGGAAGGGGAAAGAGGAGAAGACAAAGGGACAGAAAAAGAACTGAGTGAAAAAATGGAAATAAAGTTGTAAATGAGAAGGAAGCCAAGTTGGGAGGAGCAGGAAAGAAATAGAGGGGCAAAGGGTGAGAAGTAGAATTAAGAGGGTTATGTACATGTGCCAGACCACTTCAATAAATGTGATCATTATCTACTGCAAACGTGTCCTAATTTAAAAAGAACCCTGAGAAAAGAAAATAGTGTTAATTTTACCACCATATCTCAACTTATGAATTATGGTCACAGTAGATGGTAACTGTTTAGTTCAAATGGAAATGGCATTAAATTGGTGGATTGAAGAAATGAACAGATACAGTGTTTGAACTGAAAGCACTATGGTAAACCAGAAAGCATGATACTTATACAAAGGCTTTAGCTAGGGGTTCCCTGAAATGATACACTGCAAGGTAGGGAGAGTTTCATAGACACAGGAGCTGGGTTAGATTCATAAACTCTCTGTAAAGGCTGGATCATTCAGGAAGGAAGCTTCTGCCAATCTGCCACAGCTGAGTAAAAACACCTTCTAAGGAAATTCATAAATTATATTGAAACCAGGCTCTTCTGGAGGAAAGGCACAAGACAACCTTCATTTGTAGAAGTGCAGATGAAACACTCAGTCATCAAAGGCAGAGAGAGAGATCAATTCTGGAACATGAAGAGGGCAGCGGGCACAGGACAGGGCCAGACAGGGCACACAGAGTGGAGAACCTGCACAATCTCAAACATGCAAACAAAACTTAGCTGACCATGCTGTTTCAACAAAATAGGAAGGCAGGAGTAATAACCATCTTGTATATAGAGTGGTTCCACCAACATTTCATCCTGGAAGGGAAAAGCACTTTGGAAGAAAATGTGTTTGAATTTAAAGTTCTTTTAATAATAGGCAATGTTCCTGGCTGTGCCGAAATCTGTTTGCTGTGAATATGAAATTTTTTACTCAAAATACAACCATCCTTGACCAGGATGTTACTTATTTGTACACAAGGGGCACAAGCTTCTTGCCCCTGTGTAAATCAGGTCTGACCAAAACTTCACATGGTTGTAAACTGGACATAATATAGAACTGGAAATCGCTCACTATTGCTAATGCAATGATATTAATCTAAGCTGCAATGGATGAATTAAAATTGGAGCTGTCTTCTGAAAGCACTTTTGGATAAGCCCATGATTTTGAAGGCTTCAGGGACAGATGCAGAAGACAGGAAGTCACTCCCACAGACATGATGATGCAGAAAGGGTTGGGAAATGCTCAATGAAGAAATGAATGAACACATCAAAGTGCTAACAAATGAGCCACTGGAAGAACGTGCTCAATTATTTACAGATGAAGAACTAGATGAAGAAATTGAAGAACGAGCAGTGTTGACCTCATACACACTGGAAGTATTTCAAATGGCACAGAAATGAAAGGAAAATCTATAGGTCGTGTTCCTTTAATGGAACAGAGTATGAAAATCGCATATATGATCACCACAAGATCAGAACCTCTGCAGAAATGTCTTGATGAGCTGAAGAGAGAGACAACTTTTGATTATAATGTTCTTCCAAACGACTTTAGAAGCACAAAGACGTCAATGTCAGGGGATCCTGAAACATCAGAATTTCCCATGCCTGACACTGACACTGTCTACTGATCAATAATTCTGATTGCTGGACTAAATGGTCCTCCTCCTGACATATGAGCAGTCCAGTAGTCACCTGAGTGCTAGACCATGATGCTGTATCCCTCCCCACACTTCATCCCGCGGTGTGGGTGCTGTGTCATCCGGTATCTCCACAGCATGAAGAGTGAGCACAGCACAGGAAAGCATTCTGACACTGAGAGAGAGGACATTCATATACACTTCACTATAGTATGCAGACATAGTTGTTCTACTGTACACTACTGCTAATCTCTCACTGTACCTAATTTATAAATTAAGATGGATAACAGGCATATATGTATGAGGATGAAGTAAGTGGATATAAGACTTGTAGTTTTAGGTATGTAATAGGCGTCTTGGAACATAGCCCCTGTGAATAAGGGGGAAGACACAATATGAGGAATGTACTAAAAACTGCAAAACATTCAAAGGCCATGGTTTCATACATCTCACTGCAATCTTTCCTTTGTAAGTCACCCCCCTCTTGCCAAAATCTTTAAATAAAAACTCTAAGATATGAACTTCTAACTAAACCACTATTTTGTTGTGACCTGTCAGAATTCACTCATGTAACTTTAAAGATATTACATAATAAAAATCTATGAAGAAAGACTGATAGAAAATGTATTCATATATGCTGTATCAAGAGTGGCATTCAGAAAGTGACATGGTTTAGATGGGTTCGGATCAGCACCTGCCTTTGGTTACAACGGTATGGCACATTCCCTCATCCCAGCACATGCCAAGCCAGTGGGTTTTCCATATATTAGATGGCATGGTTTGTACTTAAGACCCGGGATGTATGTTTGATTCCCATGGAGACAACAGGTTTTCACACAGAGAAATGTGGTTTTTGCTGTAATAAAGGCATCTCTTTTGTATTATGTTAATTCCAAGAAAGAGAAAAGTCTATGTTCCAAATTCAGAATAAACAATGACATTAGAAGAATAAAAGGAAAGATGATAGTGGAGCACAACTGTATGCACACTAATGGCCTCACTGTGTTATTCTTTATGGAAATGTACTCTTCTAATTAATCATTCTGCCTTCACACATAAAAATCATAATATCTACACACCTGTGTGTCCTTCACCACACTACTCTGAAATCTTCTCTGTGATAGACTTCTAGCCACATCTATCTACAATTACTTATTCCGTGTTTTTTTTTTTCACTCAAGAGAAGAACATTTTAGAACAAGACAGAAGCCTAGTAAATTAAATATCAAGAACTTTCTACAAGGGATCCATCCACTTTAAAGACTTCAATGGAAATTATTTCAAGCTTAATTATACACACATTTCTTTTTTTGAATTCTGTTCAGTTATGAATCACTTTATACTGTTAAAGAGAATGAGAAAACAGACATTTGCTTGACTGCAGAGATTATTATATCATTGCATCAGATCCTTGTACCAATAGAGGGAGAGAGGGAGGGAGGGAGGGAGAGAGAGAGGGATAGAGAGAGAGAGAGATAAGATAAGACTTGTAGTTTTAGGTATCTAATAAGCATCTTGGAAAATACCCCCTGTGATTAAGGGGGTAAACACAGTATGAGGAATGTACTAAAAACTGCAAAACATTCAAAAGCCATGATGGTTTCATACATCTCACTGGAAACGTTCCTTTGTAAGTCACCCCCCTCGCCAAAATCTTTAAATAAAAACTTTAAGATACAAAATTCTAACTAAACCACTATTTTGTCGTGATCTATCATGATTCACTCATGTAACTTTAAAGATATTACATAATAAAAATCAATGAAGAAAGACTCATAGAAAACTGTATTCATATATGCTGTATCAAGAGTGGCACTCAGAGAGAGAGAGAGAGAGAGAGTTAGTTAAGCAAAGGATTTGTATATAAAATCCAGTTCAAAATACCAGAATGTACCATGCTGTATTTTTCCATAGATGTCCACTCGCTACTTTTCATTATTTTTATGGAGGCAAATGAACATTAAATATATTACTGTAATCATTTTAAGTGTAGAGTTTAATAACATTAAACATACACACACAGCTATGCAACTAATATTTAAAATTTAACCTGTAAAACTGAAAATCTGCATCTATTAAACATGAACTCCCCCTTCCCTGACCTCCTTGCAAACTACTTTTCTATGTTACTTTCTCCTCTATTTCAGATATTTCATTTGAGTTGAAGCATATGGTGTTCGTCCATTTGTGACTGGTTTATTTAGCTTAGTCTAATGTTCTCAAGATTCATCCTCTCTTAAATCAGGCTACTACTAGACAAGATTGTAGACATGGGGCTTAAACAGCAATGTTTATTTCTGTCCATCTAGAGACCGAGATCAAGATCAAAGCGAGACTCTTGCCTAATGAGTGGCCACTTCCGGATTTACAGGCAAACATTTTTCTTTGCACGCACTCAGAGAAGAGAAAAGGCCCACGCTCCCCCTCCTCCTTTTTTATTTTTTCAGTAATACTGGAATTAACTTCTCTCACGATTAGGCCACTTTCATGATCACTCATTCTAGATAATCAATTACACTGGATGTTAGGATTCCAACAAGAATTTTAGGCAACAAAAACACTCAATGCTATAGCAGGTGACCGAATTTCTTCATTTTTCAAGGTGATACAGGATTCCATTTCATACATATACTGCAGTGTTTTGCAATTCACTTATCTGTCTGTGGATATTTGGACACATATTTTCCACCCCTTTGAAATTGGTCACCCTGATGGGATAGAGGATAAATTTCATTAAATCAATGAAGTTGAGCATCTTTTATATACTGTTGACCATTTTTGTAAGATTTTGTTTTCAGTAGTCCTGATCTGATATCTCTCTCCAGTCATCCTTAGATGTGAGCAATACAGAAACCAGTCTAATGACCATCCCAATTCAGAATGCCGGACATGTATCCTTCTATTCTCTCTTCCTTTCTACACCAAAGTTAGGCATTTCTAGCAATCACAGAAGATCATGTCAAGGTGAAAGGCTATAGAGGAAAACTATCAGGAACGTTCTCACAAACTTCGAAGTGACTGGTTTCATGCTCACCTAGGGTAAGGGGAGAAACCTTGCAAGTGGCTCCTGGATTTCTCATGAGAGCAATTGTCTCATACATTATTAAGTGATGTCACCATAGAAGAAGAGAGAGCTTTGGGGATCCCACTGGACTGATGTCACTGTTTCATAGACTTCATTATTTACAGTAGCTCTAGGTCCACTGCAAAGCTGAGTGAAGCTAGAGTTCTCACATACAGTACCATGTATCACAGCACCTGCATTGGCTCGCCTACCATGAACATCCAGTATCAGAGAAAGACAACTGCTATGGACCCATGAGGACACATTGTTATCACCTGAAGCCCATTTTTAGGTTGTAGTTCCATCTTAGAGCTTTACATTCCACTGGTGCAGACAAACGCATGACATGTATCTACCACTGAGCTGCCATATAAATCAGATTCACTTCTCTCTGCAGCCCACATACTCGGGTCCTCCTGGCCTCTAAACCCTAGCAACCACTGACCACCTCACTCACTCCATCATTTTCCATTTTCATTTTATACTACTGGCACCCTAAGAATGTAGCATTTTCAATTTGACTGTTCGCACTTGCTAATCTGTATCATTTCCATTCTGTGGATGTGCAGTATTTTATTTATTTGACCCATGAAAGACATGTTGGCTTCTTCTAAATTGTGGCACTTATGAATAAACCTGCTATAGCAGGTTATAACTATCTGTGTGTAGGGTTGTGTGTGGATATAAGTTTTCAACTGATTTTGATAAATGCCAAGATGTATGATGGGTCATGTGGGAAGAGTTTAAGCTTTCAGGAAAATATTTGATGTTTTCCAAAGTCAGAGAATTATGTGGCATCGTTCTAGAAGGAAAATGAGTTTCTGTTCTTCTATATAGTCACTGGCATTTGGGATTGTTAATATTGCGGATGTTAGCCCTGCTAAATGTTACACAGTGCATCTCACTGGGGATTGAATGTGCAAATTCCTACTGATGCACTGCCTATCTGCCATCTTTCTGACCTCTGTGAGCAGGCTGTTCAGAATTTATGCAGATTTTGTACTCATTTTTATTTTCTTGCTACTAGGATTGAAAAATTGTTTGTCTTTACCAGGTATGTCTTTTGTAAATATTTTCTCTCAATATGTAATTTGTTTTCTTGTTCTTGTGCCCATGTCTTTCACAGAGTGAACATTTTCAAGTTAATAAAACTCAGCTTATTCTTTCTTTCATAGATTGTACTTTTTAATGTTGTACTTGAAAAATTCTCAAATCCATGTTTATTTAGATTTTCTCTATATTTCCGAAGCTTTAGAGTTTACTGTTGTTCATATAGTTCCGTAACTGATTGTTAGTTCACTGATAAGAAGGAAGGAGATCTGTGTCTATACTCGTTTACTTGTGTAGGAAGTCTTCTGGTCCCAGCACTATTTGTTGAAAAGTCTTTTACCCCGATTCCCTCCGTTCCTCTGTCAGGAGGACACAGACATACTGATGTGCTCTAATCTTATCCACTAATCTGTTATTTCACCAAAATCACTGTGTAGTATGTACTGAAAGTACAGAGTATATCTCAAGTTGGGCAGGATGAGTTTTTTACAGCTTCATTTTTCTCCCTCAGATGGGATCTTTTTTTCCTAGTTATATCATCACAAACTTAAGATATGGCAGACAGATCTCATTTTCTTTCCAACTTTTAATAAACAGATTAATTTCATTATAAGGGTCCTACCTTATGATTTAATCTAACCCTAACTAGCTGCCAATGTCCAGATCCATGAACTATCATGCTGAAAAAGAGGATTTCAGAATCTGTAAGAATTTGAAAAGGACACAAGCTTTAACCCACTGCAAAGTCAAAATTTTGCTTTCTGGTTTATAACTGCTTAGAGTAAGGCTAAAGTGCATATGATGATACACTTGTCTCCTTCAACAACAATCATCTCTTGCCTCCCTCCCCAAAATACCCAATGAAAACTGCAGATGACAGAAAAATTAAAATGCAAATAATTAAAGTTTGCACCCACCAAGAAGCAGATGAGTTTGCTTTGATCGGATCTCCCACATCCTTGAACCATTGGAAACCGAAGCGCCTGCATAGCTGTCACAGGGAAGATCCCTAAACTGATACTTCCGGCTCCACAAAGACAAAAGAGTTCTACCTCCTTACTCTGAATTCCTTTCAACTAACATGATGAACTTCATGCTGAACTAACATAATCTTTTTGACAAAGTAGATTTTCATGCTTGTTTTACTCTAAAAAACTTTTCTCCCCGAAAGCCATTCTTACATTGATAATTAGGAGAATGAAATCAATATTTCAGTATCTCTAGTTCTCAATACATTACACATCTTCAGATATATTATAACTGAATTAGCTGACCAAAATGCATAGTAGCTCTTTGTGTCTTTCTCTAGGCACAAATGCATGTCTTTCCTGAGAGTTGTGATCTTAAGAAATATATTTAACTTAAAACTCTAGAGGTCCATTTCAAGTTTAAACGTAATATTCAGAACATGAAAATTTGGAAGTATTAACAGTTCGAGGTTACCACGTACATTTCCCTACTGCATTTCATACCATAACTTAGACTTTAAATCACAATCTGAAAAGACTCCATTTAGCCTGACCGTATTAAAGAGTCCGTGTTAGGCTGCTTTGGAAGAGAAGGAAACCACAGAACCCCACAATGTTGCACAAGCCCGGGTCCATTTTTGTTCTCCCTTATAAATCCCATAAATGACTTAGAATACTACACCACAGAAACTCAGACTAGAATACGTAGGAACACAATAAGCAAGACTCAAATCTCTTGATATTTATTTTGAAATTTTAATTGTATATCTTTCCAATAATGTTTTAAATTTGCTAAGTCTATACAACCATTGAAAATATAAGAGAATCTCCAAATAGTGTTCCAATGTAATTCATTATTTTAAGACAAATATAGTGGCTATTCAGCCAGTTCAGTATTATAAGAAAATATAATGCTGCAGGTGTCATCTTGAAAGTGAAAACAATAGGGCTTACGCTGGTCTCTTTATTCTTTATTCACAGAGAAACAAACATTAATCTCTGCAGGAAGAAAGAAGACCTAAATAATATTTATAAAGAGAGCTCTGCATTACTGAGGCTAATAAGGTACCTGAAATTTAATCAGCTCAGGTTAACAACAAGAAAACAACCCACTTCGTTGTAGGGAGTGGGAAAGAATATTATAAAACACTGTTACATGTGCTATAAATAATTACCATATTTTACCCATTTTGATGTACCATCAGACACACGACGTGTCATTTATAGTGATAACTGTTCTGTGAAAAATAAAATGCCATTATTTTGAATATTTATATTCACGTGACATTCATATTCTATTAAGTAAGAATTTCAGTAACTAATACTTCTAATACGCATGCTTAGTTCTGAAATGCTACAACAGGACGCTAAGCCCGTGTGTACTCTTGTTTTCAGTGTGCAGGCAGTACTTTGTGATGCCTGACAGCCACTGTGCTGTTTTCCCTAATGAACTCTGTACCCTACCAATAATTCTTCATGGAGAAAAAAACATTCCTATCACATGTATTCATCTAAGGAAACTACACATCTTGTTGTTGTCTGATGATGAAAAGAATGATCCGAAGCAAATAATTTGTTTGAGATTCACATTTTTAATTATGAATATATGTAAACGATTCTTACTAATGTACTTCGAAGACCTGACTCACAGCTCTTTCAGTGTGCATTATTTCTCACCATTCTCTTCTCAAGCAGGAGGCATCTTTGTACTCTGATGCAAATGAATGAAGGATTTTATAACATGGTGAAGTCTCTCTTCTGCCTCTAGAAATGTAATTAATTCTGCCTGAAAAGTCTCTCTACCATGTTCCTGGATTACATCCATTAACAAATTATTGGAGGTATAATTAATAAAATTTCTTTTAGGCCTGAGAGCTAGAAGTCATTTATGTTCTACTCTTACCACATAATAAATGTTATAAATATAAAAATATACATGAATGAATGAAAACAGAAATATTGGGAAGAAGAAGTGTAATTTTTCTAAGCAATTAAACTTAAATTATTACTGAAGCAGAAGAATGGAAATAATAAAGATCAAATTAGAAACAGACATAATAAAAAATACATTGTTAAAGCTATAAGATGTTTTAAGTTAAATTCACAGTAAACAAGAAATATCTGCAGTAGATTACATAAAACGTAAAAACAAAGAAATACTACTTGAAAAAGTAAACAAACTACAAAAGAAGGTTACAAGAAAGAAGGAAACAGAGTCTACTAAATATGCAGAGAATAATTAATAAAATGGCAATAGTTAAACCTTTACCTAGCAATAATTATTTTAAGGGCCACATATGTGGCTCAGAGATGTCATGCCTGCTTAGCACAAGCAAGGTCCTGAGTTCAATTTCCAGCACCAGGAAAAATAGTACTAGTAGTGTTAGTATTAGTAGTAGTAGTAGTAGTAGTAGTAGTATAGTAAATGGATTAAATTCTCATATATACATATATAGATTGGTTGAAAGAATTTAACAATAGAACACAAAATAATACCCTGGCTAAAATGATTCATTTTAGCTTTGAAGACAAACAATAAAAATTAAGTAAGAAAAAAAATATTCATACAAATGGAAAGAATAGACAAAAATTATAGATATACGTAGACAAATCAGAAAAAGTTTTAAAGAGATGAACAAGGTTACTACATAAAGATAAAAGGATAAATTAATAAGGAGGATATCTAACAATTATAAATGTACATGCCACAATATCTAAGTACTAAAATATATTAATCATCATTAATAATCCAATGGCAGAATGAGATACCAGCATTGGACCAGAACCATGCTTTAGACCAAATGAAACTAATAAACATTTACAGAATTTTCTTTCCAATAACAGAATATATCCTCTCTCAAGCACACATAGAACAGTCATTTCTCTCAGCAGTTCACAAATCAGACCACAAAACAAGTCTTACCACATTTAAGAAGTGAGCAATCATAGAAAATACATTTTCTAATCACTATGGTGTGAAAGTCGATATACATGATGAAAAAAACTGAAAATTTACCAGTATATGAATATTAAATTCACACTTCTATACATAAAAAGGAAATCAAAAGTAATTAAATTTTAGATAAATGCAATGTATCAAAACTTACAGGCTACAAAATACTGTACTTCTCAGAGGATCATTTATAGCAGTAAATATCTACATTTTTAAAAAACCTTATGTATGTCAAATAAATAATCTCTCTTTGTGCCTTTATTTTTAACTACAGTGTAAAGTTACAGTCATCAGAAGAGTATGATATTTGCATAAAAATAGTCATGCAGATGAATGGAACAAAACAGAAAGCTCAGAAATAAGCTAATATAGTCAACTAACTTTCAACAAATATGTACAGGATGTATAGTGGACAAAGATTACACTCTTCAGTAAATTAGGAAAATCAGATGTCCATATGCAATCAATTATCAATCCATGTGTCCATCCATAAACTCAAGAATCAGTTCAACATGAATCAAGTTTGAAAAGAATGGGCCATAAATTTCTCATGTTCATTTTGATCAAAAAATGATATATTCAAGTACAATAATTATGTACTATGAACATGTACTAGTATAAGTAAAATAATAAGATGGGCACTGATATAAAATAAAGAAAAAAATTGGAGGTGTGAAAGAAATAAAATTTCACAAAATTCAAGTCCCATAATTAAAATCATAAAATGCTTGGAAGAAACTACAGAGGGATAGCTGTACAAAACTCATCTTTGCAACACTGTTATAATATATAATTAAAAGCACAGGCAACAAGCATGCATGTCTACACAGAATTTTAAAAATCCTGCAGACCAAGTGAAACAATTAACAGAACGAAAAAGCAATTTGTGGAATAGAAGTAAATATTTTCAAACTGTACAAGTCATATCAAGACTTCAGACCTAAAACATGTAAAGAACTCAATCAACTCAATAGTGATAAATAAGCAGTAGATAATACCAAACAACAAAAAACACAAACATCCCTCAAAAAACATTTTTTCCAAAAGAAACATGCAAATAGCCAACAGGTATATGAAAAAGTACCTAATATCATTAGTGGCCAGAGAATTGAAAACTGTAACAACTATAGGTATCATATCTCTCATTTGCTAAAGTGAATATACATTGTTGACAGCAAATGTAAATTACTATTGATGTAACTGAAAACAATATGGAGGCGTCCTTAAAAATTACAAATACACAGAACTATTGTTTGAGCTGACAATTCCACTTGCAAGTGTATATCCAGAAAAAATGAAGTCACTATCTGAAAAAGTTGTCTGCATTCCAATGTGCACTACAGCATTAAACACAGTATGTGCCACACACAGACACACGTAATTAAACTTAAAAGAACTGAGGAAATCCTGCTCTCCAAGCTCAGACGGAATGAGCTGTGGGAGAATCTCCGGCCTTTAAAATCGGACCTGTTTAGGTGAGCAACTCATGTCTGCGCTTAATTAAGGTCACTTGTGTTCTCTAACTTTTTACAAGTATAAAACGGAAGTTGTTCCTCTTCCTTGGAGAGTAAGTGTATTTGATGAGTTACATGCTAGTGGTTTAAAGTATAGTTCTAAGATGTTCTTCCTCTTTACAGTTATATACATCTGGGGGAATTACTCTTTAGTTTTTTTCAATAAGATTATAAGAAAGGTATCAATCCTACTTGACATTCAATATCATATTCATCTATGATACACTAGTCTGGACTCTTCAAATGTCATCAAATCACATCTGACTAGCGAGGTGCATGACTGTGCCTATTCATCACTTTTTCTCTTATAAACTATTTCTATATTCCCTGCATTTGTCAAGTGCCTTGCAGGTGGAGAAAACCTGGCCCGTTGCTAACTGGTTTGACCACATGACTTGCTCAGCACTATCACACTGAGGAGGGATGATGTACAGTGTATCAGAACGGGAACTTAACTGTGCCTCCTTTATCCATACTCTGCTTTGACAGCAGAACATCTCTGAGAGATCCCTGGTCCTTCAGCTGTGGTCCCAAAGAGAAACAACATATAGAAGAGTTTCCTGGACTGGACCATGTAACAGAGTTCTATAGAACAATGAACAGGAAATGTGTATGAAATATGCATTATTTTTATTATATTTCCAGGCCACCTCTCACCCTTATTAAGAAATAAATTTAGTTATAAGCCACTAAGATGTGTCTTTCAACCAATGCAGTATCGTGCATATAGAAGTATTTAACATTTTAGCAACAGTAATAAGCTAAAATTATAGGAGGTATAGAAAATAACTAAAATGCTAACATCTATGTTTGCTCTTCCATCAAATAAGTGTTTATTGATACTGCCAGGTTCAGAGCACTGGTTAGTAGCTGGAAATAAAACAAGGGGGTACCTGCACCTACATGTGGGCCATCACTATGCAGAGAAAGGTAAAATTTAACTGTAAGCTTGATAGGTGGTGTAAAAGAAAATAACACAGGAAGCAAAAAGAAAATGTCAGATCAGGAATTATTCAGTGTGTACGGGGTTCAGAGAAGACTTCATTGATAAAGAAACCACCGAGCAGCTACTGGAACAGAGCGAGGGAAGGAATCAACTACACTTTTCTGGAAAAGAAAACAGCAGGCACAAAGCCCAGTCCTTAACCTAGCAAGAATGCTTGAGAATTTGGAGCAAGGAATTTGTAGATGGAAAAAGTAAACTATAGTCCCTTTGGTAACGTTGGAGTCTTAAGGTAGAAGAGAGCCTAGCTTATACCTCTAAGGTATTAATTTGCAAAGGACCATCAGGGTTTCTATTCTGAGAAGCAGATAGAGGTTTCCAGGGAGAAGCAGAGAGGTCATTTAAAAATCAACTGGAATGATAATCCATGAACAGAAGCTGGTGCTTCTATTTCCTTTGGATCAAAGGAAAGTCAGTGAGAGATTTGGGGCTAATGGCTGACTGGGTTCGGGAACATGTAATAAGCAAACCAGAAACAAATACTTTTACTTTTACTCAGCTAAGAATGCATGAAGGAATGGCAGAAGTGGGGGACAGTTGGTAAGAAGGAATGAGTGATGACGTGAGTGATGAACCTGGCCACCCTGCAATCCCTTCATGCTGTCCTTCCAGAGGAGGGCCTGACTTTTTGCAGCACTATATGGAACCACAACTTGGGTGGCAAAGGCAATCCATCCTGCCAGTGTGCAGAGTAGAAGGAGGGATAAAAGTGACCCCAAAAGGAAGGGGATGGCCCTCTCTCTGGCTTCCCTGGCACCCTGCCACTCCATGATGCCAAGGTGAGGGGCAGGGCTGGAAGGCAGGTGCACAGGAAGTGCACGATGCTGCCTCCCAGCCTCTGATCCCTTCAGGGGAGACTGTCTGGTCTTGCCACACAACTTGAAGGGCTCTGCTTTGAGTGCTGCGATCACTGTCTTGGAGTTTAATCTCTAGCCTTCACCTCTGTGCACTGCCAGAGTGAGATTCTCCCAAGGACACAACGCCAACCCTGGGCTGTTTGCTTTAGGTTGTTTCCCCTCGTTCATACTGAGATGCCTGGGAGGCGCCCACACAAAGGAGTTGAATCATATGTAAATCCAGAGTTCTGGGGAAAGGTTGGAGATGTGAATTTGATAGAAACCTATAACTCGGAAATTAGGTGCTTACTTATAGAAAGACTTAAAAGTATAACTGAAAAGGAAAGTATCACCAAATATAACCAAGAGATAGCAAAGTCTCAAACAAAATGCAATTATAAGGTAACCAGTTTCTTTTTAACCTCCTCCAAAAGTGAAATTATAGTATAATTTCACATATGACCTCCTAGTACTTTGCATGGAATAAAACACAGACACTACTGGTTTGAGCCTATTTACCAGGCTTGCAAATATTTTAGTGCTACTAACTGGCAAAGATCTATAGCTTTTTTTTTTTTTTCATGTTTAACAGAAATAATCTATAAAAGTGCTAGCACTTTAGAGTATTTATAAAAATGAAATACTTATTTCCTTTGCAGAATTTCCAAGGAAGCAAGTTTGGAAATATATCAGATTCTGAAATGTTTTCTCTTACCTTGGTAGAGGGTGCAGTCCATGAATGACAAGTCATCCACTGCAATATCTCCGGTGAAGCCATCTCCCACTGAAGCCTCCACCAATATCTAGGGAAAATAGAAGGAAGCTGTTGACACTGCACAGGAAACTAAGTTCAGGAACCTCATGGCTGGAGGGAATTCAAAATTTCTTCAATGACAACCCTGTCCATGTCTCTAAAAACACTTTCCAATGGTCTCCAAACATCTTACCTTTCCTTGGGTTCTTCTAATAATAGGAAATGTCTTGGGTGCATTAGATCCATGGAGCTCATTCTGACTTTGATGACTATTAACTTTTTGCAGTTTCCTTAATTCAGATTATAACTACACACCTACAACGTTTAACCTTCTAGATGTGCTTTCTGTTCCTCATGAACCATTAAGTACCTGAAGGCCATTTACTGCTAAAGTCCTGTGCTTGCCTTTACCTATGGGCAGTTGGACTTTTTCCCAGGTTGAACTTCATCATCCTTCTAGAAACCCAATTTGGTTCCAGACTTACTTGCTAGATACACATTCTCAAAGGCTTTAAAATTTTTCTCACACAAACCTTATTCAGTAACATTTTATGAAACTGGATAATCTTTATTAAATATCCTTTTGAGACATGTTAATCACCAGGAATTCACATGGTCTTTGTGCTGTTACTGGAGGTGCAATTCCACTAAAAGCCCAATAAAACAGGTGCTACTAATAAAATACTACATTGCCTGGCAGATTTTGATTAGACCATTATTTACTAGGATAGATTTAATCATGAATTATTTTAACCCTTATGTAAAAATGATGTATACTTTTCTTAGGAACACTACTTTACTTTCCTCTCTGGGTTGTTCCCAGAATGAAGGGAATCCTCTGCTTCTAAATATCACATGACAGATAGTGTTGCCATAATAGAAATCAGGAAAGCCAAATTTCATACCTAACTATCAGTACCTTATGGCACAACTTCAAACGTGATTGAAACTCCAGTTTGGCCTAAATGGCTTCCTCATGTGGAGGTCAATTCTACTTATATAAGAACTGTCACTAACTTGGGAATTCTGTGACATAAACTAGCTCTTCAGAGTTCTTTTCATAGCCAGCTGAATGCTACAAATAAAAATGAAATAGCCCTGTGAACAACATTGGAAATACGGAGCTCTAAAGATTTGCTGCAATTGATGCTTCTAAATATCTGGGAAGCTGGATTATTGACTAAAATTTTAAATCATCTGGAAACTATTGTCTCTTTTTCCCTCTCTCTCTGTCCCTATCTTTCTCTGTATATGTCTTTCTTTCTCTCTCTCTCTCTCTCTCTCTCTCTCTCACACACACACACACACACACACACACACACACACACACACACACACATGCCCCTTTAGGCTCTTTTAATTCATAAAAAAGGGATCCCTTTAACCTGCCATTCAATGTCCATTTATCAGCTATATTTCTCAAAAATAATATGAAACTCCCAAATATAACTGCTGACATACAGCACGTTCAAAACAATTAACAGAAGCAGATTCTTGTTTAAAATTTAGAAAAGGCAGACACTGCATGGGAAGCGCCTGGGAATCTAAAATGGTGCAACTGGTTTAGAAACAGCTTTAGAAGGGAAATGTGCACCTCCACATAATTCACAGAATTTGTTTACCCAAAAGAAGTTGAGACATATTGTGTGTCTAAACAAACACATTCAGGAAGTATATATAAGCTTTATTAATAATCTCTCAAGCAGGAAAATACCTACATATTCTTCAACTGGAGAGTAAACAATTTGAATTGTATCTATTCAAAAGAATATCACTCAATAATAAAAAGGAGGAAACTACAGCTATGTAACAGCTGTGAATTTCAATGGCATTATATTAAATGAAAAGTGTCAGACTCAAAAGGCTACATAATCAATTAACCTGCCATACATTCTGGAAAAGGGCTGGGAAAGAAGGAGTTTTGTGCTGCCAGCAGCTAGGCACAGAGGAACGGGGAAGACTGACCATATAAAGGAATCGGAAATTTTGGCAGAATTCTATTATGATTTAGATTATAAAAGTTCCCCCAAAAGTCTATACCAGGTATTGCTACTGATAAATGGTGAAATCTTAAAGAAATGGTGTCTAGTGGAAGGAAGTTAGGTCATCGAAGTGGTGCCCTTGAAACGGGTACTGGCTCCTCAGATCCCCTCCTAACTCTGTGGTTTCCGGGGAACCGGGAGATGATATATCTCCTCAGCGAGGCATGCCCACCACTGGGATGTTCTGGGCTGCCACAAGCCCAAAACAAGGAGCTGGGGCCAAGCAACCGTGGACTTAAACCTCTGAAACTGAGTCAAAATGAACACTTCCTCCTTTTAAACGGTTCAGCTTGGGTATTTTGTGACAGTGATGAAAGCTCACCTAGAGGAACACAAATATGTTGTAACCTGGTGGTTTTGATGGGTTCTACAACCGTGGACTTAGTGCTTAACTAAACAAGATAAAATTTACCTACGTAAATATCGTAAGTGATCCCCAGAAAAGCACTCTTTACTTGTTGCCATAAATCATTAGTGGCCTATCATTTGTACATTTTTCTCAAATGGCAATTTATCTCAGGGTATTTTACAACTAACCTGTAGTAATCTGAAACAGCTTGATGCATTTTTAAATTCACCTATGCAAAAATCACTTCTCATCTACTAACATTTTTCAGAGAACAAATATTTATATTTTTCCTTTATACCTAAGATACTTGTTTTTCATTTAGTTTATCCATAACCAAAACTCCAGAAACAAAGTAAAAGCTTACTTGTAGCCTGACCGTGTAAGTGATATAAAGCTGATTCAGTTAACTCCTTTAAACATTCAGACAAACAACCAATATATCACCTAAGCTATTTCAGAACTCTATGAAAGTCAGCTTAGAATTTCAATCTTTCTAAACTAATGCTTAGAGACAGACTTGCTGAACTCAACATAAAAGGGCTTTCAAATAATCTTTGGGAACTACATGAAATAAATCTCAGATTTAATCTGACAAATCTTATATTTTTAACTCCATTTCTATACTGTATACACAAAAAACAGTATAAATTAGTTTTTCCATTATATCAGATGTTGTTTTTGTTTTAGATGTATGAAAATGTCCAAGTATAGATAAGTATTTTATATAGTTATTCTTTTCAGATAGGTATTATATATTATGTCATATATTAACATTAATACTTGATATATATTTATATGGTAGCCTCCAATCAGTATGTAACAGTGCTTTTCCACAATTTGCCAATGTAGATTTAAAAAGAGATGAACATTGATCAATTTGAAATTAATTTGTTACCTGAAACTGTACACTCACACCATTTTAAAACATTCTCTGGGAACTCATACTATATAATAACTCTTCTTCTCTCTAATTTGGACAAATAATTCCTAGTTCCTCCAATCCTAAAAAAATTATACAGAACCTATTTAGTTGAAGGTTATAATAAAGCATTTAATTAAAAACAGCTTGGTCAATATTTGAGCAAAAACTGAAGTTTCATAACTATAAATTTTAAAAGTTCAGAAAATTATACATTCATTATTCAAAAAGAATATACAGGGTTGGAGATTTAGCTCTGTGGTTCTGGCGCCTGCCTTGCAAGTGCAAGGTCCTGAGTTTAATTCCCAGTAACCACACACAACAATGCCGGGTGTGGTGACTCACGCCCATCAGTAATCAGTACCACATACCACAATGCCAGGATTAGTGGCTCCCACCTATAATCCCAGCACTTGGGAGGCAGAGGCAGCGGACAACTGACTTTAAGGTTCATCTGGGCTACATAGTGAGCTCAAGGCCAGCCTAAACTACAAAGGGAGACTTGATCTCAAAAAAAAAGTACAATAAGTTATAAGATTTTGACAGAATATAATATGGTCCAAACATACACCTATAAATGCCAAAAGTAAATTCTAATTTATGAAGCATAGACATACGAACTATAACCTAGTATATGCACTACAATGTAGACTGCAGTTGCAGGATCTATACCTCACCAAAACCTATAATTTAACCATCACACATTCTTGCTCAGAATAATTACAAAATAATGTAACAGACCTTATCAAATCACAAAATTACAAGAATGCCACATGACAATGTCTGCAAGTTTTGCAGAACCTTTAACACAGTTACTAACCATCCTTTCTTTACTGTTTTGAAATGAAAAGATAGTTTAAATTACAGGAATCAGTAGATTTTATTTAATGTTTTAAACCTTAAATCTAAGTTATCCTTGAATATTTAAGAGATCTTTATTAAGATATGTAACTTTATTACAACATAAGTTAAAGGTAATATATTTAATGAACTATTAAATATGGTTCTCATATTAAGATTCTTTAATTTCTTAGTTGTGTTTAATCTTGGTTTTTCCTCCACTTGTGAACATATAGCAGTTAGTAAAATTACTCTTTCATGTGAGAAGTCCCTTTGCTTTTCAATGGAAAGTTTTATTCGTCTCTTACATTTTTGTGAAGAAATTTCTAGATATTCTGTTTTTTCCATGGTCCTTGCATGGAGCAATACCTAGTATTCTCCTGACTCTGCCTCCCAGAGAGCTAAGATTACAGGTATGGATCATGGTATCCAGCAACTTTCTGGGCTTTAAATCCATGAGACTGATGCATTATCCAGACTGATAATGCAAATTAAATTTTCATGCTTGTATACTTGCTCAACAGTTTGCTAAACATAATTTCACCTAGCCAGATGGCATCATTTCTCATGTAGATTTTCAGGGAAAAAAAACCTCTTGATGTCAGTATCAAAATTTTAAAAACAAACATTATTGATACTGAGCCATTCCTCTATAATAAACTGAGTAAGAACTTCCCTGTTCTCTGACGAAACTGACAATACTCTTTCCCCCAATGTACCAAGTCTATTTTCATACATATAAAAGTACAAATAAAATATTTATTTCCGGTAAATTAGTATATCAAATTTCTTGACCAAAAGGAACTGGGTATCAAGAACTTCCTCCTGGTGTCACCTGGCAGTGCTGCAGGACAGTCCTTCACCCCAGTTGTGCCTGAGGAAGATGTTCAAGCACAGTCCGCCCAGCATCATCTGACGCAGGATAAGGCTGTCTCCTCTTTTTGTTCTTCTCTTCAGATGTCTAGTCACTGCCCCAGGCTTGACTTCAAAAGATAAATTAGTCTCAAGGAATGCTCCAAATCAAAACCCCTTTTGAGCACGGGGTCATAAATCTCAGGTCAAATTACATGGGTTTTTTTCCTCTCTGACAGTCAGACAATTCCCAGCAAAGGAGCACCACAGTCTCAGTCCAGCTGTCTCAAGAGACTGCTCCTAGCTGGATTCACCTTCGGTTTGGTTTTCAGTGGTGTAACCATTAACCCCGATAGACACTGGGTTAAGAACTGCCTGGCAGATTAGTAAAGCAAGCCTGTGGATGTTCTAGTGGGTCATGGAAGAGTAATGCTGGGTTCTATATATGATCCCTCTCCTGCTCCTCTCTGGTGCTGTTCCCCTGCTCTGCTTCCCAGCCACTAAGAAATAAGCAAATCTGCTGTGCCAGGCCTTTCATGATGTTCCTACTCTGAAATCAGCTGACTACGAATGGCATCCTCCCCTAACTGTAAGTTAGTGTAAACTTCTCTCCTTTTTGGAGGTGAACAGCTAATACAAGAAAACCAGCACTGGAAGTCTCATAGCTATTGCTGTGATAATGAAGTTCACAAGCCTCTAAGACTGTTTTATAGAAGAAAATTAGAAAGGTTTCAAGATGCAGGGTAGAAAAGCCTTGGAATGCTGCAAACAGAGTTTAAAGACTGACTATGCTCTGAGCTCAGAGGAGTGGTGAAAGAAATGTGGACAGTAGAGGCCAGGCTCAGCAAGTTTCAGTTTAGAACAACAGCTACTAATACTTAGGACCTACTAATACGGCCATGTGTTTCACTTTTGCAGAAATTTCCCTACATATTTCCAGGTCCTGAGAATTCAAAGATACAGAGATCAAGAGTGGTAAAGAAGTAATGTGGAGTAGGGAACTTAAAGACAGATCAACATTCAGGGTATGCGTATTCCTGGTGAGATTTCTAGTGAGAAACAGGGCTGAATGTCTGAGAAAAACCATGTGAATAACTGACATTTCAACCTTATGGGACCATGTGTAATACTGGAGCCAAATGAAGTCTGGCTGCTAATGGGACTATTACCATGATTAAACAAACAAAAAACAGTACTTTATAGAAATATAAAAAGGATCCCTTGAGGACACCTCTCAAGAATTAGCAAAACCCTGCCCAGAACAGACTCAAGAGTGTAGAAGTATCAATATTTCATTGATGAGACTGTCTTGGTGAACTCTGCTCACTACCAGCCTCCCAGGTAACTGGCTCCCCAGAACTCATGTCAGTATGTTAAATGTTCCAATCCCTCAGAGAATGTGGCTGCCATTGTCCAAGGGGGTCTGGTCACTGGCCAGCCTGGTGACAGACTTGCATTCATGAGATGCAAGATGCAAAAGTTGTGAGGTGAGTGAGACTTCCACTCTGATTTCAAAGGGAGACCTGGGTGGTCACACAAAGAGCCTCTGAGAGGCTGAAGTTGAGGGAAGGAAATGTAAGTTGCTGTCAAGACCCTAGAAAATCACAGGTGCCAGGAATGTGGAACATCTTCTAGGTGAAGCTCTAAGCCCTGAGGTAGACAGAAGAGATGTGAGATGTATGTGGGTTACGCGTGATCAGGCCATATGCGTGGGGCCTTTGGAACAAGCATCTCACTGTGACATGTCCCAGATGCAGCACGTAGAACTGTAGGGCTTAATGTTTGTGTTGCTCATTTTTAACTGCATCTTGTTTTTTTTTTTTAAATCCCTATTCCTCCCTTTAAGAATAGGAATGTTTGTGCCATACCTTAGAATTATGTAACTTGTTTTTCTTTTTTTAAAGGAGGTTTACAGTGAAGAGTATGCCTTAAATATCAGAGGAGACCTGGATGTGGATTTTTGAAAAGTACTGGAACTACTGAGATTTGGAGGAAGAGATTATTGAGTGTCCAGTGGTATACAGGATAGTTGTATTATGTTAGGCAGAATTATGGACATGTTATTATCTTTATTTGGAAGATGTTTATGTGTGAAGTTGGCATAGAGTGGATTATGACTATCAATTGTGATATGTAAAACTGCACTGAATAAAGAAACACCTGGCAGATTAGTAAAACATACCTGTGGGTGTCCTGGGTGGGTTCTGTTAGGTACCATATGCAGTTCCTCACCTGTTCATCTTTGGAACTCTTCCCCTGCTCTGCTCATCTGCCATGACATATATGTCTTAGAGCCAGCTGAGTATGAACTAAATCCTACTACACCGTGATCTAAATTGAAAAACTCTTTCAATTGCAGATGTTAGGTACTGTATTTCAGTATCAAAAAACTAGTTAATATAGTGATCCAAGCAGAAACAACACAGAACAAAAATGCTAGCTTACTTGCATAAAATGAAAGGCATAACTGTAATGTATCTGTATACACATACTATCTGATCATAATTTTATGGTCATTAGGAAGAGAAAACTATCTGAATAAAATCAACATCAGTATGTTTAGAGGAATGTGACTATAATGTATTCCTAAACTGTGCAAATAAAGTCAATGTATATTTAAAAAGTTTAGTAAATAGGTAAGAAAGGAAAGGTAATGTGAAATACTCTAGAGCAACAGTATCAGCAAGCTAATACAGATGGCTGTCTCCCACGAGAATAGTACAATGTGTTGAAATTCTCTTCTTCATACACAACTAATAGTGGATAAAATTTCATGATTAAAAATTTTCATTAAGAGCATGGAAATCAGGATTTATTATAATTTAGCTATCTTCAATTCATTACTTGACATCTTTCTAATGCAACTGAAAAGAGAATATAGGTCTCTTTGGTAGATGTGAAATATGGTAGATATGGCAGAATGAATTGTCATTTTCAGATCATTTCAAGATGTTTGAAAAACAGATTCAGGAATTAAATAATGGCTGCAACTAATTTAGACACCATTTAATATAGTATTTTACCACCAGCATACCATCATAATTATCAAGGATTTTCATTAAAATACAGATTCTTAGCTTTCACTCTGGAGTTCCTTATTTGGTGCCCATACTACAAAGATTTGATGCCTATAATATAAACAACTGCATGTGGTTGTGATGTTAGCGAAATTTGAGAACTATTAATCTAATCCAAATACTCTCTTCAAAAAGATAAAGTATATAAAGAAATGTATAGTAACTTGCCTGGCAAATGAGATGCTTATATACAAAACTAACAAAAAAGTCTTTGTAGAAGTGAGAAGTAACTGCCTTACAACTATTATAAAAGATAATAATATATACCAGTATCTTTTCACATTTATGCACATTCAAACATGCTACGTGCAGTATATAGAATGCACAGACTCATACATTTTACTGGTGCAAACGAAGTTTATTTTTCTTTTTCCTAAGCCCTGGAAGATCTTCAGTCATAATTTGTAGTTTTTTGTATACAAACCCAAGACTCAACAGAAAATTATATTCAGGGCTGATGAGCTCCCTTGGTTTTTGCTTCTTGAGAATCTTTTCTATTTTCATAAAAATAACACTACCTCTCACAGTTAATACTCGGTACCTTAGGGATCTAGGATTTTTCAATGGCACCATTTTGATGATAAAACACAATTATAACTAAAATAATATGGAAGCCTTGGTATACAATTTACTTATACATGCTCTTAATATCTACATATTTTAAAAATATGCAATACTGACAGCTCATTAAAGAGAAATTATGAGTTAATACAATGTAGTTCAAAATAAGCTAAAGCAGCATTCTCAGTTCTCAGAATGCTGATGGTCCCACTACAGTGTCCCTCCTTCTGCGGCAGACATAGGGAAACACTAGCCTGACAGAACTAATGAGCTGTACAGTCATCCTCACCATCTGGGCAGGGCTGGTTTCAGAGTGCCCAAGATAATCTCAGTCTGCAGATTCTCAAAGCTCTTGTATAAATCCCTTTCCTGTCAGCTACAAAGGTATCACTCTCACACTTCAAATCAGCTATTAGTATTAGATTGAAATCACTTTTAGTATTAATCAATTTCCATCACAAGGACAAAAACCCAGAACACACAAATGAAAGCATGAGAGGTTTATCTGGCTCAGGGTTTCAGAAGATGCCATTCATGGTAGGATGGCTCCAAGGCAGAAGGACATCAGGGAGAAGTGGCTCACTCTGTAACAGCCAAGATGGGGAGAGAAGGGACAGCTGGAGACGAGAATGCACCTGCGGGTGACCACACAGCGAGCCAGTTCTTCCAACCAGGCTCCAGCTCTTAGCAGCACATTTAGTTATGAATTCATCAATGAATGATTCCATTGGTGAGTATGTATAATGCCCCTATATTCTGATAACCAAAAACTTCATCTCTGAAAACATGGGGTTTAGGAAGGATGTTTCAGACCTAAATCATAAAACTTATAATACGTAATATAGTGGACGTACCATATACTTGTTACATTATATTTCTTGGAGAATTATGCCAAGAAAAGTCTGTTACATGAACAGTACAGACACAATTCTGTCTAGACATTCTCTGTCAGCATTGGCTGGATCTGCAAACTCAGAATCTTCAAATATGAGAACCGATTGTACTTGCTCTTATCTCACACCCAAGAAGGAGTGTCTTTAAGTGTATATGAGAAAAGGAGACATAATGATTCTTCTGCAGCTCATCTGGAGGACTGTCATTTAGTGTCAAAATCAACCTGAAATCTAAGGGTACACATTGAACAGCTTGGCTTCTGAGCTGCATAGCACCATATATATCCAGTGTGGAGAAAACGCAAGTAGCAATGGACATTTGAAAAAAAGAAAAACGTCAGTCTCAGAACTTTTCTAACATTGATCACATTGGAACTGAAGCTTTCGTTTTTACTAGACTCTTAGAAATGAATTTAACCTAAAAGAATATCTAAGTATGTAAAGAAATGAATAATGGGAAATACTTTTGTGAAGGGAAAGAGGACCAAGAGACAGAAAGCGGGAAAGGGGAGAGAGAGGATATAAAAAGAATTAAGGTATGTTACTCACAATGAATGCATTCATTACGTACCACACATGTGGACCAGTAAAACTTAAGGAAACCTGAGAAAGAAGTCAGTGGAGGAGAAAACACAGTAAGTCACATGTGCAAACAGTATTATAAGATGTGGCATCTGTCACCCGAAAGGCCTTCAGGCCTTTTATGATATATAAAGGGTGATTCTTAAGAAAACAAGATATTAGTTTAGGTCACATTTTTATGTAAGAGAACAAAAAAGTTATACTATGCAGATTATTAGAGTATTTTCTTCGTGTAATTTTAGGACGTTCAATTCCGTATGATTCACAAGAAACTTGCTTAAAGTTTCTTTTCTTAAATCCTCACTTTCATATTCTTTCACAGCTCCATTATCTTTGTGTTGATGACTTCTTCTACAACCTATCCCCTTTGAAAAGAAACGTTCTTTCTAACCTGACTAGAAAATCATTACCCTGCTTCCTAAATTTCTAAAGCAGCAGACTCAAATTTGTTTTATTACAAAGTTCTAAAACAAAACAATGATGAAAAACTGATACAACACCTACTACACCTTTTGCTTAATGAACAGTGATTTCGGTCTCTGGCTTAAGAGAGATGTCTAGGGGTTGGTTACCTAATTGTACAATCATTCAAAGAAACCTAAACTTTAATGCTTAAACATGTCCACAAATTATGCTCACACTGCTACTTGGTGGCTGTGTGAGTCCAGAAGCACAGAAAATAACAACAAAGAATCTGATCTAAGGATGACATGTACTTGCTAAGGTCAACTACAACCAAAATTGGCTTCTATTACAATCCTGAATGTAAATGATTTTGTCAATCTGTAGTTGCTGCTTATAAAAAGCAGGCACCAGCTAACAAATGAATAAAAGAACATTGCTTTTTAAACCTGAAACCTTAGAACTAAAGTAGTTTTTTTTTTTTTTTTATAAACTGAAACATAACCATTCAGTTCAGTCCCATGTCTCAGGGTTGCTTCAAATGGCAGAATTGAGTAGTTGAGACAGCCTATGGTAAAGTAAGCTTAAAATATTTACCTCTGAGCGCTTGACAGAGAGTGTCCAGATATGTATTATGAATTAAAAATCTTCTGACAGTTATAATCAGTGACACCATTAAAGGTATTTTTATAACATAAAGTCAGTTAAGAAAATAATATACCTTAAAGGATCACTTAGTAGTGACTAGTTAGCCTATGCTACTTTAAAATGCCTTTCCAAAGACCACAGTTCATTTTCCTAAAGACTTTCTAAGCACCAAAGTAGACTTTAAGCGCTTTGTGCATGACTTAGGCTAAAGACTGGTGAAAAAATGTGTATTTTTATATTATTTTGATTTATAGAATATTTTTAGGTCTTCTGAATTTTAAAAGAATCCTAGTTAAACTTTTGAGATATAAAACCTATTTTATGTACTAAGCTCCTGGTCTATTCATAGACAAGTTCTATCAAGTGAAGCTTATGAAAAACAAAAGCTTATTGGTAAGATTTTAAATATTTAAGAAATTACAGTATAATTTTTAGAGACAAATTTTCTATTTTCTTTTATAATTTTTGAGGTCTTGGAGATAGAAAAGCAATATGACAGTATTTCTTCTAAAGTGAAGCAAATATTCAAAGGAGGCATTTTATTAGAATTTAATTACAGAAAGGAAGAGCAAAGCTGAGGAATGAGACAGGGAAAGATAACAGGCAAGCTGCCTTATTAAACTAGTGTGTCAGAAGCTCGAAAGCCTTCCCAGGAGTCCTGTGAAACGGTCTAAGAATTAGCAATCAGGGAGCAGGACAGGGCTTCGTCAGGATCACAGGTGACCACAGGCATTAACTCCCTGCACCTCTGGGTTCCACTGAGAGCACTGTGCTACCGGCTTAACAAAAGATCCAGGAGCTGTGGACCAGGCTGGGCAAGGGCCGCCACGCCACAACTGCACCCACTACTCAAGCCTGAGGTCCAGGCCTACCCAGAGCTGTAGGTATAATGGAGGCTGAGCAAATGGGAAGCTGTGTCCACTAAGAGCTGCAGTGTAATCGGGATAAGTGATATAGATGCATTCCCCAAAGGTCACCTGCTTTCGCTGTTTATCCTCCCAATTCACATTTTGACTCCCACCTATTTGTTAATTACTTCAAATAGTTTCTGCCCTCACACTTTTCCCCTAAACCTTAGGCTGTTTGCCTCCCCCGGCCATGGGCAGGTGTTTGATATTTCACAGAAATTATAATATTTTAAGATCTCTAAATATAACTTGGCTCCCTCTCTTTCCCTTCTATTTTACAAATATTAAGGAGATATAGAAAAAAGAATTAATGACTATCTCTAAAATATACACTAGAGAGATTTTGTAAAAATATAAATTGTCTGACTGGTAATTTAAAAACTCAGACTGTTATCTTACATGCTTGCAGGGTTGTAAAATAATTGCAATTCATGTAACTTATATTAAAAGTTGAGGAAAGCTAAGTAGAGTGCACCACAAAACAGTCTGGTGCCTAAGTATAAGATGATAACAAGGGTATTGCACACGCGCCCCTCAATGCATAGAGTCTTGAGACTGGCTGAGCTTCGATCACTTGTTGATCACCTATGTCATGACTGATCAGGCCTCAGCCAATCAACAGGTTATAGGTAGAGCCTTGCCTACGCCCGCCCTTGAATGCATGTATAAAAGCAACACCCCTGCTCAATAAAGACCTAAGTGGTTCTCTGAAATCATCTGCAGAGTCTGTGTCCTGCCTCTGTACCTCAACCTCTCAGTCCAGGTCAAGATACCAGCCCACAACCAACCACAGAAAGCTTTTAAAAGGACATCATAAAGTTGTTTACCACACAAAGGGATAATTATAGAGTTCAATCAATAGTGAACCAAAAATTGAATCTATAGTTCTATCACTGGAAGCAATTTGTTCATTTTATTACTCTGATGAAGAATCTGTTGATGAAAAGCCTAAGCAATACCTATAAAGTCACTAGATCTTTTAGTTGGAAATTTAAGTTTTATATCCATAGTATTCTAATTTCTAGTTTGATGGTATTTCTACTCATTCATGTTATTTCCAGAGATCATTAGAAATAAAAGAAAGTTAAATTATATGTAAAACACCAAATATCAAACAGTACAATAGCATAACATCTATCAAAAGTAAAACGAGAAATCCATATATTAAAAGCTTCCCATAAGAACTATCTCTAACTAGTAGCTTAATCGAATAAAAAAATCTCTTACACAGCCAATAACACTCCAAAGAAACAGACTGATAGCATACATAAATACTATGTAAACAGGATGGCATACACACTCATTTATTTTCATGCAATGCTTTAAATCGAAGCATATTGACTTTAGGGTTACTCTTCATTTTCATTACGATCTTATTTTTCATTATATTACACTATACTTCCTAATAAACAGGAAATCAATTTTTCATCTTAATATATGCTACAAATACAGAGTTGCCATTTGAAAATCAGAAGGAAGAATATTTGTTTCCAAATACTTTTTCAGAGGGTTTTAAAAGCTTTGCTTCAACATTTAAAGATATTTATAATTACATGGTCTTATTAAAATGGAATTATTTTTCTTCATCCTCAACATTGGGAACTATGAGGGAAAATAGGAAACAAAGTTTACAAAGTGTGAAAGAGAAGATGCTGTTAACTACTGGTTAGGGCTGCCTAGACAGTTGTTTTCTACTGGTAGGAGGACAGTGGAACAACCAAAGGTAAGAGGGTGGGAGTCACAGTCCTTTAATGGGGTACACTCATCACTAACTGAAATTCATCTTTATACTTGTTTCATGCTTTTGTTCTAACTGATACAGCAATAGTTACATGAAACTGTCCCTACTCTCAGGCAACTGTAATCTAAATGCTAACAGTACAATGACAATGTGTATAAAATAGTTCCATTAAAAAAGAACTCAACTGACTGTTGCCTGGATGAATACCCCACTTGTCCTGTTTTAACTTCAAAAGAACCTTTATACTATAAAGACATTTCAGGTTACTATTAAGAAAAAGTCCAAAGTCACAGTGAAATTCTTAACAATTTAATTCGATTGGTTTTTTTTTAAATTAAATTGAGAGAATAAATGCAAAAGTAGCAGTGTTCCCCAAGCCCCTCTCCCTATTTCCCACCAATGTTAACATTTTACATGACAATCCTTATTTCTTCCATGAAATAGCACAGTCCTCCTCAGACTTCTGGGGAAAGTATAAAAAGATAATGTTGAACAGTAGTAAATCAGTATTAGCTATGATTATTCTGTTTTACTTATAAGAGTAAAATTCTTATAGAAAGAGATATGTTGGACTACCCTCCATTTATGTAACTCCATGAAAGACCACAACTAAAATATTAGGTCTCAGTCCAGATTCCCTAAAAACATACTCGACTACAGAAAGTATCCTGGAGAACACATGAGGGCCCAATCCCTGTAGAGAAGTATAAAAAAAAAGAAGAAGTAGTGGAGGAAAAGCTGAGCCAGGATGCAGTAAAACAAAGGCTGCGCTGGTGCCAAGAGAATCTAGAACACCCTTATCACCCCTCAGAGGAGCCATACAGTGACGTGAGAAACTTGAGCTTTTACAACCTACATTCTTCCGCTAGGAACAAGCTCCAAAGATAATGTGTTAGTGTCCTGACACTATCACCAAATACATTATCACATGAGATAGTACAGTTACAGATGAGATAATAAACTTATGAAGTGAAAAGACTGATTTCTGCTCACCATTTTACAGATTTCAGAACATAATCAGTTTGTCCCACTGAATGGGCCTGTTGTAAAGCAGAGCATCATAGTGATAGACATAGTGCAAGACAAAGCAAAGGTTTCCTTAGCTCACGGGCAGGAAGTAAAGAGTATGAGGAGGGGAAAAGGGTCCCAAGATTCTCTTTAAGGTCATTCCTTTCCTTGGAGAGCAGAGAACTCCCAGGAGGCCCTATCTCTTAAAGATTTCAGACTTTTGGAATAATGTTCCTCCCAGGGAAGAAGCTTTAGGTCAAAGGCCGCTGGGGAGCAGTCCATATGCAAATAAGAGTAGATGGGTATCAGTTAGACAAGTCAAGGCCAGAGAAGGAATCACTTAGAGAGGTTAGCTGTTTATAGCAGCTCAGTTTGTGATACCTAAATCTTGGAAACAACTCAAATACCCATCAACTGGAGACTGATAAAGATGATGTATTTTTTATATAAAAAGAGTATTATTCTGCCATAAAGAATGATAAATTTGAGTCATTTACATTCAAATGGACACACCTTGAGGACATACTCATAAGTGAAATGAAAAGGTCACAGATGTGTAAATAGCATATCTTTTCTCTGGTATGAGAAACTAAAGAAGTAAATGCGTTCTAAAATGCATGACAGATGTTATGAAACAGCAAGAAAATACTCCAAGGGAAAAGGGGCATTACGGATAAAGAAGGGAAAGAAAAAAATGTGATGGTAATAAAACAGAAACAAAGCTTATTATACAGGGGGTGGGGGTTTTATGGTGGGAAGGGGAACAGGAAAAAATATGATTCAAGTTGTTTCATGTACTGGTACAAACAATATGGATTGTGATCATAATGTTTATATAAAATCTACCAATAAAATCAATTTTTAAAAAATAAAAAGGAGTTAGCACAACGTAACCTAGGCAACCACTCCAATTCTACTCTAATTCTCTTATCAGCATGCTCACTTTATTTTTATTTCAAACACAATAAAAACTATATGATGCTATCAAGGCAATGTTTAAAGTCGCTAAAAATATATAAAATTTTTATATAATGCATATTCATAAGTGACTTAATAAAGTCTTCATGAATTTGCTTTATGTATATTTAATAGATTTTTAAAAACTCTTATGCCAGGTATTTAAAAACATGCTTAGACTGTTAGAAATGTAATTTAATTAGAGATTACAATGCAGAGAAGAGCCTAAAATCTCTTAAGAGATTTTTTTAGCTGAAACGCACTGGAAGGAGATTCTAACCATTTTATCAGCTGTTTGAAATCTGCTACTCAGAAGATTTCCATTGCCAAAAATTAATGATGTTCTGCAGATTATGTTCACAGAAGAGCTCCAAACATCTTTACAACAGTGAGCATAATGTATGTACGTCCATTTAACTCCAGTTTAATGAGTTGTGGCAGATAGATGTAATTATGTAACCACAGCTATGATCACAATGCAGTCAGCTGATGACTTCAAAAAATATCTTTTCAACTCTTTTACATTAGATCCCCTGCCCCAAACCTGGCCTTAGTCTGCTTCTGTCACTAGAGTTCTCTGTTTGCTTCAGAATGCTTCACAAAGCCAGACACTGCCATCTTTGAAGACAGGCTTCCCTCACTAAGTGTTTCATTTCTTACACACTGCTACTATTTCAGTAGTTTGTTTCTTTTGATTGTTGAATGGTATTTGACTCAGGGATATGTATCAATTATTCATTCATAAATTAATGGCCTTTGCGTGAAAGATTTTCTCTTGGGTAGGAATGAAGTTACCTGGCCATAGAAGTAATTGTGACTTCAATGTTATAATAAGTTGCAGAACTGCTTTTAAGTATCATATGCTTCACATCACTGTGATCCATGTATTACTGATGTATTACTATTGTAAGAGCAGCACAATTCACAATAGCTAAATCATGGAAACAACCTACATACCAATGAAAAAAAGAATTGAGAAACACAATGAGATATCTATCAATTCTATCAATCTTGGAGTAATACTCGGTTGTAAAGAATGAAACACTTGAATCTAAATAAATTAGGAGTCCTGATTCCATAATACTAAGAGAAAAGTCAGTAGTACAAGGTTAAATATTAAATTGTTTTTCAAATACGAGATTCAAAATATACATACTTTAAAGAGTAAAATAAAAAGACACGTTAATATACATGGAAGTAGACTGTGTAGAGACAGGAAGGGGCTCTGAGGAAGGAGAAAGGAGAGGGAGAGGCAGGGCGAGCAAAAACGATAAAGTTGCAATGTGTCAGTAACCAGAAAAAAATGTAATCATGATGTGTCACAAACACGGAATAAAAGCATTTAAAATATTTAAAGAATAAATTTAGAATCAGCTTCATAATTTTCCCCAAAAGGCTATAAGAGTTGATGGGGATTACACTGCACCTAGATCAGTTTGGTAAATTATCATCCAATAAGTAGTATTTATCCATGAATTTGGTATATATTTCCATTTATTCAAGGTTTCTTTAACCTAGGGGTTTTTTTTCAGTTTTGATCTGTACATCTTTCACCACATTTCAAAGTATATTATTAATTTTGATGTTACAAGTGGAATTTGTTTATAAAATTTTATTTTTAATTCCTTGATCATATAAACCGATTTGATCGATCTTTTATCCCATGCTTTTGTTCATTCCATTTGATATCTTTACAACTTTCTTTCAGATTGAGTTTTATATGCATACATCCATGCTACCTAAGTATTTAATTCTATTTCTCTCTTACACGAAGTGCTTCTTCTTTCTTAATTTTCTCTATTTTCCTCCTTTCTTTCCATTATTTCTTCCTTTTTTTCCTGCTGCTAGGAATTTAGTGAGAGACTATCCTTGTGTTATGATTTTATGAAGAAAGTATAAAGTCATTCACCATCAAGTATGATGTCTGCTATAGACTTTTTGCAAGTGCATGGAATCAGCTTAAAGATGCTCCCTTTCCTTTATTCCTTTCTTTCTCTTTAACTGCTCTGACCAATGTTTCTAGACCTGTATTGAACAGGAGTGGTGACAGTGGACATTCTTATCTCAGTCTTGATTTTAACATGAAGGATTTCAGTTTCAATCATTTAGTATAATGTTGGCTATTGGTTTCTCAGAGGTGGCTTTTATCAGTTTGAGATAATGACCACCTATTCAAATTTTCTGTACAGTTTTTATCATGAATGGGTACTGGATTTTGTTGAATGGTTTTCCTGTGTCTGAGAATATCACACAGTTTTTGTTTTGACTCTGTTAATATAATGTGTTACAGTTAATGATTCATATGTTTCACCAACCTTGCATCCCTGGGATGAGTCCCACTCAGTCAGGATGCATGATCTTAATGATATGCATTCTGCTTCCTGGTATATTACTAAGCAAGTCTGTATCTATGTTCATTTGAGAGGTTGGCCTGAAGTCCTCTTTTTGGTTGGGTCTTTCTCTGCTCCAGAAATGAATCTACGAGTATTACTTCCATTTTAATTTCAGTGTGGAGGTTAAGAAGAAGTAGTATTAGCTCTTCCCTAAATTTCTTGTAGAAAGTGAAGCCATAAGGACCTGGGCTTTTCTCTGTTGGTAAATTTTTAACTATTTTTACAATTTCATTGATTGATATTGGGGTGTTAAAAATTTTTACATGCTCTTGGTTCAACTTTAGTAATTCATATGCTTCTAGAAGTGTGTTCATTTCTTCTGTATTTTCCATCTTGTTAGAATACAAATTCTCAAAGTATGTCAGATTTGTTGTAATTTCACCCTTTTTACTCCTAATTGCATGGACTGGGCTTTATTGCAAATGACATGATACTCTATACAGAAGACCCCAAAAACACCACCAAAAGAATTCCAGACTTAATAACTATATTCAGTAGAGTAGCAGGACATAAAGTCAACACTTAAAATCAGTAGCCTTCCTTGTAAGAAAAACAGACTCAATGAAAGAGAAATTGGAAAAAGAACTCCTTTCACAGTAGCATCCAAACAGATGAAATACCTCGAAATCAATCTAATGAAGAAAGTAAAAGACTTTTTCTTTTGAAAACTACAGCACTCTGGAAAAGGAGGTAGAAGAGTATATCAGGAGGTGGACATATATCTTGCTCTCGGGTAGGAAGAATTAATATAATGAAAATGGCCATACTTCCAAAATTCCTGTATAGTTCAATGAAATCTTGACTGAAATTTTAACAGTATATTTTACAGAACTAAGGAAATCAATCCAAAATTCATTTGGAACCAGAAGTGACTTAAAACAGCAAAAGTAATTCAAGGCAACAAAGACAAGGCAGAGGGTATCACAATGCCCAGCCTGAAACTATACTACAAAGCTAATGAGATAAGAGCAGCATGGTACTGGCAAAGAAACAGACTTGAAGAACAATGGAACAGATCAGAAGATGCGGAAACAACTCCAAAAATACTAAGCCACCTCATCTTTGACGGATGAGCCAAACACACTCATTGGGAAAAAAATAACCTCTTTAATAAATGGTGCTGGAAAAATTGGCTTTCCAAATGCAGAAAACTGAAACTAGACCCATTTTTCACCATATATAAACTTAAAATCAAGATGGATCAAAAGTCTAAATATTAATATAGAAACACTAAACCTGCTGAAGAGAGGTCAGGTAAAACTCTTGAAGACACGGCCAGAGGAAAAGACTTTATAAATCAAGCCTCAGTCACACAGGGATTAGCACAAAGAATCAACAACTGGGATCCCATCTTATTAAAAACTTCTTGAACAGCAAGAGAAACTACAAACACAGTGAAGGGACAACGCACAATGTGGGAAAAAATATTAAACATTTGTTCCTCAAAGGACTACTAATTAGAATACATAAAGAAGTTAAAAAATCAGACCTCCAAATTTAAAGACCCATCCCAAGAATGAACATGAGAAATGAACAGACATTTCTCAGAAGAAGTAGAAGCAGCAAATAAAGATATGAAAAAATGCTCCATGTCACTGGTCCTTTGAGAGACGCAAATTTAAACAATGCTGATATTCCATCTCTCTCTAGGTAAAAATATCTGCTATCAAGAAATCAACAAAGGGCCGGGGAGTTAGCTCAGTGGTTCCAGCGCTTGTTTTGCAAGCGCAAGGGCCTGGGTTCAATTCCCCGGTAACCACATAACAATACTGGGTGTGGAGACCCACACCCAGCAGCAACCAGTACCACATACCACAGTGCCGGGCGTGGTGGCTCATGCCTGTAATCCCAGCACTCGGGAGGCAGAGGCAGGAGGATTGTGATGTGAGTTTGAGGTTGAGCTCAGGGCCAGCCTGAACCACAAAGCGAGACCCTGTCTCAAAAAACCTTAAAAAAAGAAATCAACCAAGAACAAATACCCCTGGTGGGGTTGTGGGGGAAAAGTAATCCTTTTCCACTGTTGCTAGGAGCATAGACTGGTGGAACCACTGTGGAAATTAAGTATGGAGATTCCACAAAAAACTAGGATTAGTTTTAACCCAACTATTTATCTGCTGGGTATATTCCTGAAAGAATTAAAAGCATCACACCACAGTGATGTGCACCGATGTTTATAACAGCTCAGTGTGAAATAGCGAAATCTTGGAAACAGCCCAAATGCCCATTAAGCAGTGATTGGATAAAGAAAACATGCTTTTTGTAAATATAAAATGGAGTACTGCTCAGCATAAAGAAAAACTATATTCATGTACAGCTAAATGGAAGCACCCATCCTCAGACCATATTCTTAAGTGAAATAAATAGGAACTATGAGTCAAATAATAGTGCAAATACCAAACTGTTTCTCTGGTGTGAGTAACTGAAAGTATAAATGAGAACCAAAATGTGTAACAGATATTGTCAAGTATGAAGAAAACATCCAAAGAGGAAGAGGAACTAGGCAGAGAGCATGAGGGAAAAGGAAAGAAGCGAAAGAAAAAAAATAAGGAAACAAGAAAAAAACAGAAATAATGCTTTTGCAAATAGGGAGAGATGGAGGATTTAAAGGCAGAGAGGGAAAGAAAATGGGGGAAAAAATGGGAAGCAGGATATATCATGTACAGGTACAGATTCCGAGGGACAGATGTGAACATAATGTGTACCTAAAATACACCAATCAACTTAATAAGTAACAAAAAAATTCTCCCTTTTATTAATTTCCAGTTTTGATTATAAAATGCTATAGATTATTTTTGTGCATCTATGGACTTGAAATCTTCTTTTTCAATACCAATGATATATTTTCAGATCATAAACCAAATTTGCAGGACTGAGATAAATTCCATGTGGTCATGATACATGCTCTCAATGAAAAATTACAGCTAGATACAATTTGTTAAAATTATGAATGTCAACTCAAGTTCATAACAGATATTAGTCTGTTTTCTTCTCATGAAATTTCTGGTCTTGGGTTTAAAATATAGTCCCTATAAAATAAGCTAAAAAATATGTATTCCTCTTTTCTTGAAAGATTTTTTTAGTTTAATAAATCAGTGAACATTCCTGTGCCTGGAAATTTACTTGGCTGCAGTTTTGAACAGTGAATTGAGTTTTCATCCAGCAGGAGAGGTCTCTGAGTTTCACGTTTCTTCTTGAGTTAGTTTTGGTAACCTGTATTCATATCATCTAAGTAAGCCCATTCACCAGCCCCACATTTCCATAATGTTCCTTTATTACCTTTTAAATGTCTGCAGACACAGTCATCACGTCCTGCACGGCTATTGTTCATATAGCATTACGCCCACCTTTTATACTCTAACTGTGTAAGAAGAAAGAGGAAAGACAGCTGGCTATGGCCACAACAAAGGAAGAAATGCTCTTTCTTTGTACTTTGTTCAGAAGATCCAGGCCTGAAGACAGAGAGAATGGCTTTTATCTCCTACATCATTTAAAACCTGGCACAGATTATACAGTTTTTACTCCAGTTTGTTGAAAACCATCACTTCTTTCAACTATTTTACGTGTATTAATACATGCGATCACTGCAAAAACTCTACAAGGCAGGTACTATTATTATAACAAATTAGAAATGAAGAAATTGCAGCAGAGAGAAATTAAATAAGTTTCCCAAAGCTGCATAGCTAATAAATAATAGAGCTAAGAGTTGAGTAATTGCATCCAGTTCAATAGCTTGAATTTACACTGTATGACATTAAAAGTTAAATTTATTATGCCAGAAATACAACTTTCATCTATGCTACCTAAAATATAAAATAAAATTGACATTTTATACAAATACTAGTGCCAACTTTATACAAATTTATAACATTTCATAAATTATAGCATAACAGGACATTATAATTTGTAACATAAAAAACATTATAAAGTATCATTCCTAGTTGTATAATGTACCTAGAAAAATATCCATGCAAAACACCCACTGGCGCACAGCTAAGTGACCAGGCAGATGTCCTCAGAGTCAGAAGAAGCTGTCATTAGCTTTGGCAGCAGAGGGAGGAGAGAAACTACAGAGAGAAGCACAGACACCTCTTCAAATGGGATCCAATGAAAAGTGGAAGAGCTGAGGACAGTGGCGCGGAGAAGCAACAGTGCCTTGGAACTCAATGCCCATGAACCTATTCGATAAAGAAAAATGAAGCCCCCGATTAAGACAGAGCCTGCTTGTTTTCCAGCTTCTGTGGTACTTCTGGGTGGTTTGTGACTGCTTTAAAAATTGTTTTAAAATAGAGGCAAAATAACATCCAGGGAGACCACTAGGAGTCAAGGCTAACTCTGTACATACCGAAAGAAATCACAGCAACAGTGCAGTTTGACATTTATGTGTCCTAATGAGACCACAGTCACGCACTAATGGCACACACACGTACGTGAATGGAATGGTGAACGGGGAGACACGGAAGGACAGAAGAGGCCATGCCTGAAAAGGTGCGTGTGCATACAGCAACATCCCAAATTTTCCAGAACATTTCTCATTTCAAGTGGCCCAACTCATCCTCATGCACATCTCCACTGTCCTGAAAATGTGCTTTCCACGTATCTTACTGGTCGTTTTTGTTGATAAAGCTGCTACATCGTAGCACAGTACCAAAGACAGGGACATCTGGGGCCGGGGAGTTAGCTCAGTGGTTCCGGCGCCTGTCTCGCAAGCGCAAGGACCCGGGTTCGATTCCCCGGTAACCACATAACAGTACTGGGTGTGGAGACTCAACCCAGCAGCAACCAGTACCACATACGACAGTGCCGGGCATGGTGGCTCATGCCTGTAATCCCAGCACTTGGGAGGCAGAGGCAGGAGGATTGTGATGTGAGTTTGAGGCTGAGCTCAGGGCCAGCCTGAACCACAAAGCGAGACCCTGTTTCCAAAAAACCTAAAAAAAAAAAAAAAAAAAAAAAAAGACAGGGACATCTGGGAAGATGGAGATTTTACTTCTCACTGTGCAGGAGGAGGGGACGTCCTTGATCGTGGCACCTGCCTCTGCTGACAGGACAGCCTTCTTGCTGTCACAAGGCTGAGATCACGCAGTGAGAAAACAGGTGTGTGGGACGGAGCGGCAAAGTCTGAGAAGGACATGTGAGCATGTAAATGTGTGTGTGTGTATCTGTGTGTGTGTGTGTGAGAGAGAGAGAGACAGAGACAGAGACAGAGAGGCCATAACTGAATGTGAAAGTTTTGTTTTAAGCAAAGCAGCCCCCAAGACAATTAAGATTACTAACCACTCCTTCACTATGAGGGCATTAATCCTTCAGGAGACTAGAGCCCCCAAGACCTAATTGCTTCATCCAGCCTCACCTCTTACTATCATGACAGCAATTAAATTTCAACACAACTTCTGTCAGTGACATTTAAGCTATACCTTTATGCAAATGAGCCACACAGAGTCACTCACAGAAGACTCTTGAAGGGAAAAAAGTTCCTGTCACATAGACATCAGAGACAGAGGTTTTTGAATGTACAGAAGGATTCTGTTTTAATCATTTTCTGCAACTTTTCTTCATATTTCTTCTTTGGTTTAGGAATCAATAAATACCCTGATCTTAACCACTTCACAATACCACTGTGTTAATGAAATTTTTTGTTCCTTCTACTCCAAAATAACGGAAATCACAAAAAACATTCCATCTGCAGGCACAAAGGAGACTCAATAATTCTGAAGTTCAATTTTAGAAATCCCAAAAGTAACAATAAAATATTGTTTTTCCAACACAAATGATGACATAGTAAAACAAATACGCATTTGTCTTTGGGGGGAAAATATTTGTGAAGCAGTATCTTGTTATTTTATTTCAAGGAACTAGTTTCCAAAACTTTTTAAACTGATTTCAGACTAGCAGAAGTTAACAATGATTTTTTTAAAATACTTTCAAAAATAGGCCTTAAAGCAGCTCTGAGAGGATGTCATTAGCTAAGAAAGACAATTCTGTTATCCCCAGTACAAGCTCCCTCCTGTGCCTCGAAAATTCTGGGAGGTGTTAGAAGAATAATCATGTATGGATTTCTTTTATTTTATTAAGGAATACTTTTTACAAAAAATAACAATGTATAACTGAGATAAGGGCCAAAATCAGTAATCAGACACTACGAAAGAAGATCCCTGTGTCTCTGCCCCAGAAGGAGTAGAAGGGCCCCCTGAACAGTTGTGGGAGGAGGCTGCCCTGCGAGCTGAAATCTGCAGATCGCCCTCGTCTCACACATACTAACGCAGTACTTTCTGGTGAAGGGGAAAAGGTTTGAGGAGATAACTAAAGATAAAGCAATCATCTGGTAAAGAAAGAAGACCCACACCATGATCTTAATGAATGCAATGGGGCACATCGATTTTCCACTCAAGATAAAAGCCAAAATCACGTGTCATCAGCATAAGCAAACAGGGCTGGGATTTAGCTCAGTGGTTCCAGCGCCTGCCTTACAAGTGCAAGAACCCGGTTCGATCCTCGGTAACCACAAACAACAATGCCCGGCATAATGGTTCACACCTGCACTAATCCCAGCACTCGGGAGGCAGAAGCAGGAGGATTGCTGTGAGTTCCAGGCTCATCTGGGCTACTTAGTGAGCTCAGGGCCAGTCTGAGCTACAAAGGGAGACCTTATCTCAAAAAATGTATGTATATATATATATATATATATATATATATATATATATATATATGCAAGCAAAACTATTGGATTAAATACGTTATGCTGTTTTTTAAAACTTACAGAGAAAAGGCTTATATTAAAATTTCACATGATTAGAATAAGTGCACAGATACACACACAAAAGATATACTTCCGAGTTTGTTTTCCAAGAATGAACAATGTACCAAATAACAAAATCTTTTGATTTTCCAACTAACTAGAGCCTGACTGATTAAGAAACATTCATTTCATATATGCTGTTAGAACTAGAGTTCAACATAGTGATTCATTGGTGATGACTAAATGCAACTTTCATTTTATAACCTTTGCACAAGGTACTTAAATATTTTCTTACAAAGTAGAAGGCAGCAAACACCTAGTAGTGTATCTAGCATGTTCATTAAAGTTCCCAAATAAATTTCCTCAATGAGATTTCAACACTATTCAGTGGACACATTCCCCTTAGAAAAATCTGCAAAATCAACGTGGCAGTTTCTGACACAAGATTGACATTTCTACCCAGTTCCTCCCAATCCAGCCAGGAATAGGGAAAGGGAAGTAGCCATGTCCAACAGCCAGGAGGACTCAAACAGCAAAGAAGGTGAAGAAAGGGAATAATTACAGCAAGTTTCAAAGGAAGCCACAGACTGAGAAAAGACTTAGAAGTAACTCCAGCGTTAATGCATTCATCTACACTTAGTATTTTTCTTACCCTTTCCCACCAATTGTCAGTTCCTTCTTAATCCAAATAGTTGCTTTCCTCTATTGCTTTTCAATGTAGACTGTATATATACTTCGAAAGTACTATCAATACTGATTAATAATTTCTCTTTCTACTTCTAGTAAAGATGATCCTTGAAATGTTCTATTCTAGTTTTGGAGGTCCAAAAATATCATATGTCACTCAGTACTATAGAAACTGTAACAAGCCCAACTGGATTAAAATAATGGGTTAACGAAATCAGATTTATGTTCTGGCCCACGGAATCCTTCAACTACCCCCATCCACCCTCCTCTAGTTGTGGCTCTTCATGACTGCAATGCTGCATCAGTGTTTGGTGAAGAAGTAACAAACAGGAAATGGCTTCTTTCTGACTTCCGCTCTGGAAATAAAAAAGGCTGAGCAAGAGGGTTTGGTGGACAGTTCAGTAAGCGACAGATCTATCAGCCTCACTCACTCAGGACTCAAGTGACCAAACGACATCCAAATATTCGACATACATTCTAGAAAACTGCACACACCACAAAGAGAAAGGTTACACAAAATAGCTGTGAAATGTATACTTTCAGCATTTATGTATTTAATTTCAAGGAAAATAATATGAACTTAACACTAAATATAGTACTGTTCTGATTTCAACACAATTTCAGAAACACCCCCTCCCAGGAGTAAAAAACATGCATTAATGGTAAGTGCCACAAATGTGTAATCTAATTATGATTAACAGAAGTTATTAAAATTACCCTTGCTCTCACTGCAAATCCCTGGAAAGTGGATTTCCCCCCTTTATTATTACATGGTATCAACAGAGCACAGTGGAAGTTTTTAGACTGAGAGGGAAGGTGCTATGGACTGGAGAAGTCTAACTGAAGAATCTTCCCTTCAGAGCTCCCTATCCCCTCCCGGGCCTGTTTTATACATAAATATAAACTGTATAAAAATGAGTCACGTGAGAAAGAAATGAGATGGAGAATTCAAGCCCTGGTTTCTGTGAGGCCCAAAAACGACAGCGCTATGGTAAGCTAGGACTTTGGAACACTCACCGGTGACGGCCACTAACACAAGGCCATGCCAGGAAACTCAGCCGCACAAAGAAAAGACAAAAGGGAGACGCACTTCAGTTCTGTGTAAGGAAACACTTTCTGCCGATGTATCTACCAGGAAGGTAGAAAACCATAGAAAGCAACAGATCATCGACACTGCCAGTACCAACTGTATCAACTACTGGTGAGAAAATTTGTGAGCTAATGTTAGAATTCAATAATTAAAACAGTAATAGTTTGTGATTCTGATTCATGAGGAAACATCAAAAAAGGCAGGTGAAGGCATCATAGAGTGGACACCTGTGGAGCAGTCATTTTTCATTATGTATTTACACTCTTTCTTGGGGGCGGGCAGGGACAGACATAGACCCCAGGGCTTTGTGCATGCTAGGCAAACTTTCTATCACTGAGCTATGTGCCACATAGACTCTTCTTTAAGTGTAAGTTAAAATGTGACATACAAATGAGCCCGAATATGACAAAGAATTTCACTGCTAGAAATTTCCCTTTCAAATAATCAGTAGTATGCTCTGTATACGAATTTAAAGATGTTAAGAAGTTATAATTAGAGAGTCTTCCAAAGAATTTTGATAAAATATCCCTCCTGTCTCATTTTTATTCAGCAGCCTTCTCACTGAGGCACACCCTAAACACCTTTGCTCACTGACACGTCACTCCCCAGGCCTTCCTCGCAGGACATGTCCTACAGTAAGCTGCTTCTGATTTGGTTACAGAAATTTCATGCTTGTGCAGAACTAGGAGGAGGACAGATGACTCCTCGTTAAAAAGTGTTCTCACAAAAAGAATTATCAATGAGCGCTAAGGAATAACTTTCTAAATAACTTTTGAAAATGTAGTCAGTCTTATCAGACACTAACTTAAAGGCCACTCTCTCAAGAGGAAAAGTGAATTAATGGCCCACATCTTGAATTGTTGAGGCTGCCAATCAAAAAGCCACTAAAGATAACAAGTAGAGTACTGTGGCCTAAACTCTGAGTTCTGATCATAAAGCTAGCTACATTTTTCTGGCAGTACTGTCCTGGGGGACAGGGGGAGAATATCTGCATGTCACATGTGATGACATCTCACAGTATTAGTATGTGGAATCATAGGACTACAGACATTCTCTCCCCCTCATGCCCGTACTTTCAAAGTTGTACCAGCTGAAAAAGAGAAACATCTAAGGAAAACACCTCTAAGAAAGGAAACATTAAATTCATACAATCTACAGCATCCACGCATGAATTATATTTCTGCAGGACTCTATAAGACTTAAGATTAACATGCCATTTACTAATTTAGCATAACACATGATTACTATTAGTACAATGTTATTATATAATTGGTATGATTGACTCATCCTACAATCTCCACCTTCCAAAGAGCACTGGGATTTTCACACGTGACAGTGTCTAAATGCCATTACTGTCATTCATATAGTTCCTAGGTCACAACTGTTCTGTGTCAGAAAAATCTGAAACTACTTCACAAAATGTACTTTTTTAAAGTATGGGAAATATGTATAATTTCATGACATTCATCTACTTTGAAAATTTAGCCTTTTGAAATTAATCAACTGTCCTCTGTGGTACAGAGGCATAGTTATCAGGTAATCAAAGCAGTGTGGAGCAGCCCAAATGATTAGATCACAAGCCAGTGACCTACATGAAGACTTGCCAGACTTAGTGCGTGAGCTGTGACACGTTCAATTCGAAGATCAAAATATTCAAGATAATACTGTGACATTTTTCAGTGTAACAGCTCCTCAGTCTTTCTGTTTCATATCTGATATAAAACTGTTTGATTCTACGGGTGGAGTGGACCAAAGATATTACAGTGTCAGCATCACAGAAGTTGAGACCAAGAAACCAAAATCTACTTCTTGATCCTAAATACTT